>JAHQIW010005573.1:0-138767 GCA_019055375.1 Parelaphostrongylus tenuis | reverse complement strand
AAGGGGGGAAAGGGGAAAGAGGGGGAAAAAAGGGGAAGAGGTAGGAGAGAAGGGGAAGGGAAAAAAGGGGGAGGGGGGAAGAGAGGGGAAGGAAAGAAGAGAGGGAGGGAAGGGAGGAAGGGAAAAAGGAAGAGAAGGGAGAAAGGGGGGAGAAGGGAGAGGGAAAAAAAAAGGGAGGGAAAAGGGGAGAAAGAAAAAGGGGGGGAGGGAGGAAAAAAGGAGAGGGAGAAAAGAGAGGAGGGGAGGGGAAGAGAAAGGGGGGGGAGAAGAAAAGAGGGGAGAGAAGGAGGGAGGGGAAGGAGAAGAAAGGGGGGAGAAGAGAGGGGGAAAAAGAAGAGGGGAGGGTGGGAAGGAAGAGGGAAAGGGAGGGAGAAGAGGGGAAAGAAGGGAGAGAGGAGGAGGGGCGAGAAAGGGAAGAAGAAGGAAGGGAGGGTGGAGAGAAGAGTGGAAAAGAGGGAGGGAGGAGAGGAAGGTTTTTATGTGCAGATGATAGAATTAAGATTGATTAGGTAAAGTAAATTTTGATGTAAGTGATAGAGTTATTAATATTGTATAGAGTAGTAATAAGGAAGGTAAGTATGGGAGTTATAGTAGTTATTATTAAAGTATTTATTTTAGAAATTATTATTGAGGTTTGAAATATTGATGATTAAATAAGAGAAATTAGAGAAGATTGAAATGGATAAATGGAAAATTTGTTGGGAATTAGTAAGTTTTTTTAAGAAAAGTGTATTTGAGAATAGAATTTAGATTTAGAAATATACTGTAAAATGGAAAAAGTTAATAAGTATTAGGTATAGGATATGGTTTATAGAATAAAAGTTATTTTTTGTTAAATTAAGGGTAGTTGGTATTATTTATATAAAAAAAAAGAGAGAGTGTTAGGTGGATATTAATTGGAGAAAATAAGTCACTGTGTTTTTTATAAAAATAGTTAGGGTATTTATTGTTGATATGAATGTGATAGAGTAGTTTTTTAGGGTAATAAAATGTAGTGAAGTTGAAAAGGAGTAGTAAAATAATAACATTTCTGTTTTTAGCGTGAGCATATATACATAAGATCTTACTGATGCGTTTGTTTAATATATTGAAGTTCGCATAATCTATTTTGTATAATAAAGGATCATTTAAATATTTTGACGTAAGGAAGATGTGAATATTTATGATATATAGAAATTAATTGTAGTTTAACACATTTAGATTAAGACGGAGTAGATTTTATTTTACTTTTTATATATATTGATGTTTTTTAATTTGTTGGTATTTAACTTTTATATAAATGAATGATTTTAGAATAATACTTGTTGTAAATAACGTATTATTTGAATAGATTGGACGGTGATTTTATAGAGTAATGAAGATAGAAGTGTATAAGAGTCATGAGTAGATATTAAAGGTATATCGATTTTCCAACTTTTCTCGGATGACAGTAATCATCGTCGTTCAACCATTGTTTGGTCCACGATCAGTCCGCTGTGCCAATCCCGTTTTGCTGCCCGCATACCACTTACGGGTCCGATTGCTTACGTCTTTGTTTTCTCTTTGAGAGATAGCTCCTTATTCAAACAGCGAATATAATCGCATATAAATCACCGCTTGAGGTGCACCAAATCTGTCGCTTATCTACAACATAAATCCAGAATGTGTGCGATGCTGCCTTCCAATACAGTGCAGCGGAAACATCAAATTTCAGCATCATTATGCTAATTCCAGCATCATTATGTTATATCAACCGCAAGATGGTCTTTTAAAATACTAAGCTCGTATTTTGTGATTTGCAAATAAGTAGTTACCCTCCTGTGCTCCATTAATCTATTTCCACATCCATATTTCAGTTGTTTCTTCAACAGATATAATCGAAGAACAGCGTGGGCATAGGGTTCCTTTGAAATATCGCTGGATATTACAACAATACAGAGGGCTTTGAATAGATTTCAGTGATATAGAAGCATTTCCTTCAAATAATACTCATAGAATTTTGAAAATATCAGTTGAGATAATGGCTGCCGCTTTTTGTTTTATATTGGTGTTCAATTGCAGCAACCCTCAAGTGTTTCTCTTATGCTCTTCACTTGTATATGGCCTATAAGCGATTGGATGCAATTAGATTGGTTCGCTTGGATATTTGTTTAGAACTTTTCTTCTCCTTCAGAAAGCTTACCAAGAAAGAGACTGCTGTTGATTTCATAACTCAAATACACAGAATTCTGTACGTTGTCTTTCCATTTCGTCCATAGGTCACTCCAACATTATGCGGTACAACAGTAGATATACTGTACAAGACTGAACATACCGTAAAGTAAGAATGCAAATATGCGATAATGTCAAGGAATTCTCAAAATTTGCTCGAAAGTGTCGATTTTTTCTCTAGAATTTTTAAAACACCTGAAAAATGTCGACTACGGTTTTTGTTTTTGAAGCAGGATATCATTCCTACCAAGTGTCTTTCCTGTCGGTGATCTCTATGACCCTTTGTGTTCATTTCATCGTGTCACTGAATCTCTTACCAGAACTTATGCTAAAGCTTAGAGACTTGGAAAAACTCTATTCGTTAATCACAAAATGATTTTTCTTAAATTGGCGCTGTGTGATATGTGATGAGTACATCGTGTTGGTTTTATCAATTAAAGTTAACACTCTTGATACCAAACTGCCTCAACAATTTGTTTCTTTTTACTCTTTTTTGCAATCCAGTAATCAGTCACCTTACAT
The DNA here is from genome assembly GCA_019055375.1 of Parelaphostrongylus tenuis. NCBI lineage: Eukaryota > Metazoa > Nematoda > Chromadorea > Rhabditida > Metastrongylidae > Parelaphostrongylus > Parelaphostrongylus tenuis. The sequence continues at coordinate 136,055 of JAHQIW010005573.1, read as the reverse complement.
GCCAGTCAAGGATATAGAGTTATGCACTTAGTGTCGAGTCGACTCCCAGACTTTGTATAGCTATTCATTTCATTCTTTTCCAATTGAATCGTCTGTCTAATACTACACTAAACAGTAATTTTGGTCATAGAAGTAATGGATGAACTTATGGGTATCGTTCAACACAGGTGTATTGACGTAGCCACTGGAGACTGAAGAACCGAACTGCATTGCACTACTTTCAAAGGCTAAAAATTCGAACGCTGATCAAGGGAGATCGTGGAATGGCGAGATGTCTGCTCATCAGAACTTGTTGGCAAATAGAGGATCTGCCGTGTTTTTACGGTGCCCTTGGGATGTTAACGGCTCTGCTGTTGTTCTTGGCGTCCTTTTACTCTCTCGACAACTTCGTCTTGACCACAGCCAGTTTCGAGTCCTCAGCCGCTTACGTATGACGACCCATATGGCGAAAGACAAACGTTCATGGACCGGTATATTAGCATATGCAGCGAGTTGATCGAAGGAAAAGAGATATCCGTATGTTGCCTGTGGTTGTCAATCACTGACCAACGAAGGATACCGAAGCTGGTCGGCAATCCAGTGAAGACTTTCAGCGACGCCACTGCTCAGCGTCTTTTGGTGGTCATCGAAGGGAGAATTAAAAATTTTCACAGTGCTTAGCCATGGCAGAAAGGAATGCTCACGTAGTGTTCATCAGCACACCCACTATAGAGCAGATTAGACATGTTTAAAGCACCTCAAATATGTTTAATTTCTGAATTTAAATAATATTTAGTATAAGAAGATTCACAGGCCTTATCGTCAATCTGAAGGCCACTTGCGAGTTTTACCTAATGGCATTTTCTATTTTCAAAACTTATTGATTTAGCGTTTCGTAAAGTGTTTGTAAGAACATCAATGTTTTTCTAGAGGAAATATAAAACCTAAAGACGGCTATAAATTTTTTCAAGATTGAGGCCATGCGAGGGTATCAAACTTTACTCGGCTAACGTTTCGATATCTTCGCCTTCTTCAGAGTCGATAGTTCAAACATCATCTCCTAAAGGTCAACGCTATGCCAGCTTCTTTCCGAAAGAATCAGTTAGAGCTGGAGTTTAACAGTATCACACGAATGGTAGTGAATGGCTCAAAATCTGAAATGAGGTAATATTTCTAAAGAGCCCTCATATTGTGGATAGACTGAGCATCAATACAGATGATTGTTCTAAGAGACTTTTAGCGTCTTTTCGCTGGTAAACCTTACTAATGGATGATTACCTCGGATTAGTTTTTGATCATCTCTATTTATTACCTCTGCTTTGTTTTTTGATCTTCGAAGAGATGTTCTTTTCTTATGTTTTTTGATATCATTGAATATAACATACTAATTAAGGTGTTTCAAGAGGGACTTATAACACAATACCTGGTTCCAGGTCTGTTTTTCAGGGCAAAAAATGTACTGTTATACTTCATCAAGAGAAGATCGTTTACTTCACCTCTGGATGTTACACCTATATTTGGAATATCACTCAGCTGTTTGCTGGATTTTCTGCTGTCGATTTCTTACCAGAAGAGAAAATAAATTCGTTTCGAGCGTTACAGTGATCCTTAATGTCGACACAAGTCGGTAGTGACTTCAATTTTTCAATCCAAGTTATATACGATGCATCACGGCTCGCCGGGCGCTCTAATTTTTGTTGCGCACTTCCAAACTTCCAAAATCCCCTTGGTACTCTTGAGAATCTCTATAGTGGCAGGAGAGAACAAATTATTCACATATGTGAATTGTAAAGGCTGTCCTTATTGAGCTGACGCGAGCTCGATATTGGTTGTAGCTCGTCGAGTCTCAGACCTCGCAATAACGGTTTCCGAAGAAGGTGAAGTCCCCCTAGAGGTCACGCATTGATTCACAACGGCGCTGTTACGATCCTCACGTTTACCCCAACACGGGCAACCCTCAAAATTACATAATAATCTAATAATATCGAGCTGCTGGCAGGTTCGGTACCTCACATCAAAGAGAGAGTGCCAGCTGAGGCAGAAGCCTCGTGGTGTAATGGTATCACGCACCCCCATGTAAGAGAAACGTGGGTTCAACATCCTATCTGGAGTTGAAAGTCTTGCATATCGCTCAGCATTCTTGAAATAGTACAGGGTTTATGGAAAGTCGATTAGTTTGAAATAAGCATATTAGGCTATAATGATATAATGTTTCAATAATATTCAGTACTAATGTTTGACGTTGTCAGCACTCAATAAGACATGTAAACTACTTCGTCTAAGTACTATTATCATTATTATTATTACTATTATAATGTTATTATTATAAGTATTAAGTATCAGTATATAAGTCGACTCTGGAAATTTTGAATACCATCCGTCTTTTGTAGTTTTCATTTGAGTGGGAACCAAAGAAACCGAAGAAAGATGATTCGATATAAGCAATATTGAATCAAACAGCTACTGTGTTTCCGGTTTTTGAAAGCTCAAAAAACATACATTTTGCCGCTGATATGTGTGGACTTTCGAAATAGGTTGATTCACAACGCTCAACTATTTTCTTATGGTTTTGGGGAACAGTAAACTTTGCTCATGAAGAAAATTAAACAATAACATGTACATGGGTCACTGCTGTAGACTTCTCTGCACACCAATCGCAATTACAAACACAAGAATATTTATAATTGAAAAAGATATGGGGTGTGTCGTTTAGAGACACACCTGTGACTAAATTCCATTACAATTGCTATTACATGTCAAGACTTCAAATTAGGGAGTAGAATTGTTTGGCTCCCAACGAGCGTTTTATAAAAGGTTAGAAGAAGGATTTAGATATAGATGTTAAATAAAGATGTTGCCGCCGTCTTCGCGAGTGAACGGCATATTGTCTCAATGTCGCGTTCTTCGTTTAAATTTTCAAAGCGAGCTTCATTGCTTCTCTGCATAAGCGACTAATCGGGTTCCGGAAGAGATTTCACTGTTTAGGCGATGATGCCGATTCACTATGCTAATCTAGCCGTCTTACGAGGGTGGGTATCTTCTGTCGGGCGTATCATGCGGCGTCGCGGCGTTTTCGTTTTTCTGCCTCGATTATAATCGGGCGGAAACTGCTTGATAACTGGGATTGAGGTGGATGAACTTCAGAACTTGAGTGGCATATATGCCTTACTCAAAAAATTATGGGCAGTTTGATCTTCATGGATACTCTGAACTTTTGTGATATTAAGATCTTGGAAGCAAAATGATCCAAATGGCGTAATTTTTTTTCACTGATCAGGAGTGTTGCCCAGGACGTTGATTAACACTAAATAAGTTCTGCAAATCGGTCGTAGATATTCTCCATGTTCAACACATCACACCATCTCGTATGACACTGACATGTCAAGGGTAATATTTGATAGATTATTTACGATGTATGATCATGTATATCCTTATATGCAGATAGAGTGTCCTTTAATTTCGTTCCGTGTTCGACTGGTCAGGTTTAGCAGCGGTGACTAGCGGCTCGTTGTCGACTAGCGAATAGGCGTGTGCTGGGGATTAGCCGGGCGTGGAGTAGCGGGTCGATTTTTTGGGACGACACAACGGAAGAGAGGCGCAGGTGCGGGCGCCTCCTACTCCAATGTCTTGTGTGGTGTGGCAATAATTCTAACTGAAAGCTATACTTTATTGCCAATAAATGAGGTCATAGTTTGACAGGGGTTTAAAATCATTCAGAAAATTATTCGAAGGAGGAGCGAACTTTATAATAAAAATTGGTGTTGTTGTTTTTTTTTTGTTTTTTTTTTATTTTTTTTTATTATTCATAAAGAAAAGACCAACACAAGCACATTCTTTTTTTTATGCGCTGGTGCTTTGCGAGGCGTCTCTGTCTCTTCTGGCATTTTTTTGTAGGGAAAAAATAAGAACCAATAATATATCAGTATTCTAGTTCCGAAAGGGTATATTGAATCGAAACCTTTATAATCAAGAAGATGTGTTGATTCGTTAACAATATTTGTTAGGAATAATTATTCTCTTAATTTATCATTTTAATTATATCTCCCCACAACGACCTAGTTAAGAGTTCAGTTGATGCGACTTCCCCGCTCGATTCATTCATCAATTACTATCATCTTTAATTTGGATCTTTATTACACATATTTAATTACTTCTACTATCCACTAATTTATCTTTTCATCATTTTTATCTCTTATTAAAGAATTTACCTTTTCTTCTTAATTTTTATATTCTTTTATCTTATTAACACCCGACATCTTTTACTACTGATTGTTAAATCTTTTTCCTATTTACTTCTTCTTTTTTTTTTTTTTTTCATATACTCTGCTTGTTGCATATAGTACGAGGAACAAAGTTTTATAATGTGCAAGATGGACTCTGACGAAAAATCATAAAACAAAAAAGCAATGGAATGGTGGGCTTGTAAAAAAAATGGTGTGAAAAAGCCTGATGTTGCCCAGGGGCCCCCCTGCCCCTCGGAGCGACCACGCTCATCATTGCATGTGAATCCCACAGACACATGGTCACAACAGATTCAGGAACACATCCTACGTCCCACCTATACCAGTTATCAGGGAGCCCGATTCCCCGACATGCACCAGAATCAGTGATTCCCCCGAATTTTTGCTGGCCCACCTCCCGAAAAATCTTAGTAATTTTCATTATTAGCTTACTCAAACTTGGAGATCTGGCATATAATAAAAAATTCGTTCTATCGCTATATGGGTACCAGCTTTCATTATCAGTCTGTTCTGTAAAGCGAGCGCATTTTGCCGCGGCTATTTTGACAGTGAACATGATCCTCCGATTCTACATACTCTGCGTAGATCTTCTTAGTCCAATGTTAGCTCCGTGGTTTCCTGAGCCTCACGGTTTCCATTCTTCAGATAAGTTCTATAAGAGCAACTTCAGCCACTTGCATCTATCCGCCAGTACACGCAAGATCACGGATCTTCCTCTTTGAGGGATCCCGGAGCGCAGTGAGTTTGCGAGGGCACGTAAAGCGTCCCCAGGTGGTGGATAGGAGATTTAGACGCGCACTAAAAGCGACCTGTGCTATCCAGGTGAGACACAGAGACACAGGTTGATTTTGATGAGATAAGCTTCCTGCTCCTGCAGTGCCAATTTGGAAGACCCGTTTTTTTACATGTCTCATTGGCGAAAAGCTTACAATCAAGTCGCTGAGAAATAATTACAGAGAGGTTAGGAGTCACTTCCAACAAACAGGCTCTTCCTGCCACTCCATGAGACTGACAAGCTACTCGGCAGCCTAGCAAGCTATACGTTGAGTGTTAAAACACTAGAAACACCCGGTAAAGTTGAACCTCATTCCCACTGAACCCCGAATGAGCCTCAGTGCAGCAGCGTCGAGATAGGACGAGTACTGAGAGGCTGCTAAAATCTCGAAGCCAACCTAGGATGCCAAAATCGGAACGTACTAGAATGACGACCTGTACCTATGATGCACGAACATCTGCATAAAAATTTCGTGCAGAAGATCTATTAATGGAATGCAAGAAGGATCAAGTACGACGTCATTTACCTGGCTGAACATGAGAAGACAGCATACTTTTCAGGCTGTTTATGACACCGGAGAAGAACCGTTTCTTGGAACATGCGATTGCAGAGGTGTCGGAGGTATCGGCGTTCTCGTCAAGTCGAATTTTGAACCGTGAACATTGATTCACTTGCCTAATTAACAACCCACATCGGACGACTAAGGTTGAAACGTTCTGGATCAACGACGGCTTTGAACATCTTCGTTGCTTGCGCACCAACATCAAGCTATGGCGAAGACGAAGTCATACCAATTATCGCCATCTTATGATGATATCAATATCGACATAAGAGAGATTCGACAAGGCGATACAATTTCGCCAAAACATTATTCTCTGCCACCCTCCAAAGCGCCACGTGAACATTAGAAATGGGACGATTGGAGAGTGAGGATGGTATACAACTAAACCATCTTCGATTCACTGATAATATCGTCTTGATAACATCAAACATCAGTCACGAGTTACAGATGTTGACCGATTTTGATAACGCCTGTGGAATGATTGGTCTTCTACTGAATCTAACGAAAACGATACTTGCGAGGAAACGGATGGGTTTGAATTCCCTATTCACGCTCAGAGATGCAAACACCTCCGAATTCTCCAGAAACGCCTAGTCGCGAACTTAGCATGATGGACGACGTGACTTCAAGGTTAGGCAGGAGGAGACAAGCGGCTTGGGGAGCTTTTGAGATCATCGAAGATGTAGTGAAGAGGATGGAGAACATTCAACTCCGTGCCTAACTTTTTGACCAGACGGTTTTTCCCTGCCCTAAACGCATTCAGCAGAAACCTAGTATAGCAAAGTAAACAGCAAGTAAGTCAGCAGAAACCTAAGTAAACAGGGTGAAAGATCACTTGGCATTATTGGACGCGCAGTCGGGAAGTCGATGCTGGTAAAATCCGGTATTTCGCATATGAGAGAAAGAATCCAAAGTCTAACCTATGTCATCGATCGAAGGTTAGGATGCCGATCTATACGCTAGTCTATCGAAAATAAGGTCGGGAGGACACGTAATGCGCTTCAACGACAACCGATAGACGAGAGCCGTTAACTAATGAGAATCCTCGGGATATCAAGCGCACCACAGAGAGACCATCGACTCGATGGTGCGATTTCTTCACGAAAAGTTCGGAAGAAAGATATAACGCCCAGCGAATCCATAGAGCAAGGAGGACCCACTGGGCTATTCTTGCACGCAATAGGGAGAGGTGGAAGTGTTGCTGGTGCACGCTGGAGCCACTCGACGTTCAACGGAACGCCAGGTGATCCAGGTGATAAACCCGAGTTCTCCTGGTCGGTCACCTCTCTGCGATGCATTCCATCCTTGACTAATGTCATCATGAGTATATTTTTGTGCCTCACGTATATCAGTGCGTGATCCCTAAGGATAGTGACTTAAACATCCAAGTTCCAAGAGTTTCGGCCAATACTGGTGCAGTGGGTGCTGTGGGTGCAGTTAATACTGGTCAAAAAATGTGGGATCGCCCAACAACCCTCCCGCACCCCTTCATCGAGGTAGAGGCAGGCCTTCAAAGCATCGTCCTGCACTATTGCAACAAGCCAGTCGATTCTAACGACTTATAGAAAATGAGTGTGAAGTAGAACATCCATGGCCAGCAGAAAAAGGAGGAGTGGAGTTATACGGCGATCGATGAGATAAAAAAAGTGATTCGTTTATGACTTCAGAGAATGTGGTGCCATTGCCCGAAGGAAGGATTACGGGAGCAACCACCTATGTTTTCATAACCCCATTTTGTAAGAATCTGAACAGGGATGAGTGAAGAGTGATACAGAAACAGTGGCGTAATAATGCTTAGGTGACTGGATAAAAAAACAGTTAGAATAGTTTCGACAATGCATGGGTTTGCCAGCAAGCCACAGACGGGAGTCTCAAAATTGCAGACATATGTATAGTCAACGCCTGGCGAATATACTACCACTACGCCTGTAATAAACTTAAACAACTTAAGATAGACGTGTACGGTAAGTACGTAGAATTGGACGCTCCTACTTTAACTGACATCCAAGTTATGTTATTGAAAGACTATCAACCTCGCCACGACGACGTAGGCGCTCTGCTGATAGTTACCGAAAGTTCACGAATGCTGGACAACGTGTTTGCTTTCAAAAAAAAGACTGGAAAAGTTCTCACGAGGTCCACGCAATGTAAGAAGTACGTTCGCATAGAGCCCCCAAACACTTCTATACTTCTCACCAAAAATGCGCCATCGAACGAGTCAGATAATTCAAGTGGGGATTATTTCTATATATTTTAGGTATGAATTTCTATGAAGCTTATTGCAGATTGTAATGGCTTACAAATAGTTCACGTTCGATTATAATGGTTGCTGATTTTGTTAAGATGTACAATATGGTAGCACTTTTAGCACCTTGTTTGATCTATCACCACAGTGTGTTTTTTCTTCAGTGTGTGGATCCTAGTGTTCTAGCATTCATTACGGTCTTTTTCTTGAATTTCATAGATTAGTAGTTCACGCGAGTCTCCTCTTTGCAAAGAGAGGTTGGGGAGGGAGGTAGGGCTCGGCTGCACGCGCGCCGCGAGGAGCATCACAACCACTCGGCCACGCGGCCACGGCGCACCACATAGAAGTAACACTGTATAAATGTACCAGTCCGTACAGAATGTACAGAAAAATGCTGACCGGTGTTGATCGTTGGTAAATGATTGTTTTTGTTGGATGTTGTTGATGTAAGTTATTGATTATTGAGTAAAAAGAATTAAGAAAAAGTACATCATATTATCATGTAAACTATGGCTCAAACATATATTTTTCAAGAAAGGTTTTTTTTTTTGAGGATTCAGCTTAGATATTGGAAACTAAGGGTCTTCAAGACAACTGAGCGTTATTTATACGAAAATATGTATATGGAAGTCCCTTTTATTATAATCTATTAAGTTCTTGTAGTGGTGAGGTTTCCTTAATCAAAATTTAACCTTCCAAGTGTAAATAAATTCCTTGTAAAGTTGAAGCCGCCTTTTTTCGTCAATACAAACAGAAGACGAACTTTCTGGAAAGCTTAAGCGTGATACCAAGATTTAGTTTTTGAGCCATCGCATGACTACTAAAAATCTATTGGAATGGCTATTTCTAGGAAAAATCGAGGATTGACAATCGCATTCCTTGGTGTGATTACATGATGACAAATATGTGCATTCAAAGTAAAGACTTTTGACACAATTTGCTGCTGCTCTGATAAAAAATACATTCACAAAGATCCTCTTGTGTAATCTAATTTTTTTGCGATAAAGTATTCTGAGAGCGAAAATCTTACTGTACAAATGTCAAAAGATCCGCTGTGAAACAGAACAGATAAACTGTGATTACAAATCGTTGTCTTATTTTATTAGCAGAAAAAAAGCGATCGAATAAAGAAGCATAATACATTTTATCAGCCACAAGCTCACATGCTGGTCTCTGCAATATCGGGAATTTGTCACCTGACTTACGCTGATTTATTACTCGACGTCGATATTCTTCATGGAGAAGTATGTCCGCAAGGGATCGGCTGAACCCGGGACTGTGTTGCTGAAGAGTCCTGGAGGACGAAACAGGCGCCTGCCTAGCAGATGGTTCTCACAAACGGCTCAAAACATGTTATATCGTTATCAGACTTCTATTAGTAAAACGTACTGTGGAAATCTTTCAACATAACAGGCTTAGTGTTGAAAGTAGAATTTATCAAGCTATCGAATGACCACAAAAACATCACCAAAACACGGAAAAATGTTCAACAACAGCTAGAAATATTTTCCTTTTCGCGAGGATGTGGTTGCTCCCTTTGAAAATGTAAGATTTTGGGAGAACGTTAACTTTGACTTTACTGAATTACTCATAACGATTGAAATAATGCTTCTTTAGAAACTCAAATGATTCGAATATATATTGGAGCACACACCACTCTTCGTGTTCGTCCGAGCGGTGCGCCGCTCTACTGAGGGTCAAATTGACCCTCACCGTCTGCAAAGGGATATAGCGATACGGATTAGATGTTATAAAAAGCATGGCCGTATGTGATAGATGTAAATTGCGACATATACATCTATATATATATATATATTACATATATATATATATATATGATGCAGTCGGGTTTATTTGATGTGTTCATTTATTACATGACAATCTGTTGTAAGACAAGATGTAAGTTCAAAACACATACTCCAGTCCCTCAGATCCTTATCTTCATCCACTTACTCGACGTATATGCTACTCATTTTGCGTGAACTTATTATACATATAGCCTAGTAATCAATCTCAATCTAAAAAGGTATTCATCCTCATGAATACAAAGCTCAAAAGTGAATAGTCACGGATTATCGAGATTAGAGAAGATGGAAAGTTGTCACACCAACATCTCATCTATTATCTTGGACTGGAAACAAAATAAGTTCTTTTTACTGTGAAAGATTAAAGAACAGAAACCACACGGAAATAGAAAAAAAGTAACCTCGCTTGACTGATAATATCAAACGAGTAGTTTGCAAGACATTTGCCACTAGTATTTGCGATAACAGTTCATCTAACTGTAAATTTTTTTCATTTTTTAAGTTTACCTTCCTAATAGCAAGCTGACTTTGTGGGCTTAGCTTCAGCTATTACATGTGATCCTGAAACTTTCCTAATTTGACTCTGTAATAATACATTATAGTCTTTCTGAGAGCTTTTACTTGCTAAAGACACATTGGTAGTTCTCTATTGTTTACAGCTTTGATCGCTATCGCTGGAAGCTTAAGATATTCACAACGTATTCCAACAGTAATGGCGTTTGTCATAGTTCGTTAAAAGTCTAATCGTGATTGCTATAGAAAGTCGTTTCACTAGGAAGCAATGTTTGACCAGCTATCATGTTCGACTCCTCAGTGAGCCCCTCTCATTGAGCATGAGTGTCTCAAACGGTCTTCACTTTCAGTGGACGTCACTAATAAATTATTACACTTAGTTGGGTTCTATTCATCATTACACTATAACGGGCACTAAGGCTATATAACCAACGAAAATAGACTAATTACTAAGTTGAACTTACGATTAAGTCTAATTACTGAGTTGAACTTACGATTACCGTTATTGAAGCATTACCTGCACCGCACTATCAAGGCTCTATTTTTACTTAACGGGAACGGCTTCGGGATCAAAAATCGACGTTGAACCCTGTCGCATTGGAGCTGCAGTCTGACTCACAATGATTCACGTCCTTTTTGATGGTGAATAGCACGCGAACCGAAAAGGATTATGGCGGGTTTGACGCCTATTTAGGCTCCACGTTTTGCTTACATTTCAGTATCCGTGTAGGTCTCTCCTACATAACACTCTGGTGTGAAAAAGGAATACGCAGTAATAAAGGTAATTCTATCATTACATTTTTGCGAGCTATCCTACCAACAGGAATTTCCCTTATAGCCTCAAAAACATAAATTACGAATCCGTAACAAGGATAGGACGCTCTTTCCATTCATATGTCAATAAAAAAGACATTTTTTTCCAAAATTAGATAGTCATGAATTCTTTTAAAAGTATGTGTCAAAGTTCAACTCGAGATTTGGAAAGTTAGGCGTACGAATTTCCATGCCAACCTCATGGTATTAGCAAAATCATCAAAGAAACTATCATTGATTAGTTAAGCCGCAGTTAATGGGATTTGGTTACCAAAGTCTTGTCGGGCTCGAAGCTAGTTGATAATGATATAGACCAGTAAAGATGGACTGTCCAAAGAAAAACGAAGTATTATCACCGGTCAATCGCCTTCATCAACAACCGTCCTGTATATAGTCAATGCAAAGTTCTTGTTTCGAATGGTGCTCCTCTCAAGAAAATTTGACTCGAACAACAGCGAATGTGAACATCACAACGAGGACGAACGTCAAAAGTAATCGACTCGAACCATTGACTCGAGAGAACATAACGTTAACACTTTGAACTGAATAACTCTTGATATCAAACTCCTGGTATTAGTTAAAATTAAAAACTTCCAATGATTGATAATGTCCAAGTTAATGGGAAGCAACTTTTCAAGGAGTGCAGATGAACTGAGATTCATAAGCCCTTTTTTGCTCTCTTTATTCTTAAATAATTGCTCCCCTTGAGAGCTCGTTCAACATTAATAATAAAGTATAGGCTACTCGAATTTCCCTTTCCAGTTCGTTAGTTCCTGTCCTCATTATGTTTGCATCACAGTGTTAGTCCTCTCTCTTTTCAGCAAGCCCTTTTCAATAATTTTAGTCTACTAGTTTATTTGGCCCGTATAACAGTCCGTTTCTTCTTTCTAGTACCATGCTAATTCCAATACTTCCAACATTCGAGTCATCTCCTTGCTCTGGAGGATTTTATTTCCTTCAAGAATGTTCTAGAATATTGTTAGAGCACATCTCCTTGCAATCTCAGGAATAGCCAGAGGGGGAAGTTCATGGGGAATTCGTTATTTATGGAACGTGGAACGCCCCAGTCTGGCTATCCTTGAGATTGCAAGATGTGCTCGACCAATATTCTAGGGCGTTCTTGGAGGAAATAAAATGCTCTAGAGTAAGGAGATAAATCGAATGCTGGAAGCTTTGAGATTAGCATGACAGTGGGAATAATCAACTCGAATCATCGACTCTAGTGAAGATAACGTTGAGACTTTAACCGAATAACTCTTCATATCAGTCCTGGTACTAGTTAAAATAAAAACTTGTTTGATTATGATTTATAATGTCCAAGTTGATGAAAAGTAAGTTTACAAAGAGTTTAATTGAACTGAAGTACAATAAAGCCCTTTTTTGCTCTCTTTATCCCTAAATAAATTGCTCTACTTGAGAGCTCGTTCAACACTAATAACAAAGTAGGTTGGTTATTCGAAATTTACCTTTTCAGTTGTTAATTTCTGTCCTGATTATGTTTGCATCACAGTGCTAGATCTCTCTCTTTTTTCAACAAGCCCTTTCAGTCATTTCACTCCACTACTTTATTTGACGAGCGCATGTGGCGCAGTGTTTAGGGTGCTCCGCGTCGCACACGAGATCAATGGTTCGATCTCGCGCTCATGACTCACCAAGTCATCCATCCCTCCGGGGTTGATAAATTGGTACCAGACTGGTCTCAGACTTGTCTGGAAGGATAAGGGGCACTGACTCGGCTCAGCGGGAGGCCACCGCGAGTTATTGTTAAGGCCAGTATGCAATCAATCACCTCAAACGAAGTCAAAAATTGGAGACGAATGCATGGCGCATCCCTTAGAGATTAATCAACGCTGAGAGCTTTATCCTTTATTTTTTACTTTATTTGACCCTATAACGCTCTGTTTCTTTTTTCTACTGCCATGCTAATCTCAATACTTTCAGCATTCGATTTATCGCCTTGCGTTGGAGGTTTTTATTTCCTTCAAAAACGGCCTAGAATATTGGTCGCGCACATCTACTTGCAATCTCTTGGATAACCAGACTGGGACGTTCCATGTGGAGTTGCTCATTGATGGCCGGAGAGTGTTGAGAGGCTGTAGGATCAATTCCACGTCGAGCTTACCAGCCACTCGGTCATGGCCTCTCTAGATGCCACCAGTAACAAATTCAACTAATTACCAGAGAGTCCTCTGCCTGCTCCAATAGACTCTGACTTTATTATGTTTGCATCACAATGATAGCTCCCTTTTTTCCAACATAGTTACTTTTTTCTCTAACATTTTGTGGACTTATCAAATAAGTGATATACTTTTGAAAAGAGTGTTATGCACAGCAACTGGTTCTTTCCCAATTCTAGCAGGAACTCCCAATTTGGATATTTCACAATGCCTTCCAGTGATTATAAAATCATCTATGCAGAAAATCGGAGTCCTACAGCAAGCGAATCCTTCCTTCCACAGAAAAGCAGACATTCACCCAATCTAACGCATAGAAAGCCTTCTGTGATCGACGTGAACCCACCGATCACTAGACTATTTGAAATTTTTTACATCAGTGTAAAGTCTTTTACTACACGCAGAGCTCATTTTGTATCTGGCATGAATACTACTTGTTTTTGGTGTGAATTTGATGAAAAAATTATTATCTTCATTTTAATATGTCCACAAGAACAAAAATTTCTCTTACATTTTAAACAGACCGAGGCAGTAGTCTTTTCAGTCTCTGAAAACTGTATAGAAGATGAAACTTTGAGCGTCTGATTTCTGTACTCTTCGTGAGTTTTTTTCCTGGCATTATCGCGGTTCCTTTTCAATAGGCACCATACGGAATAAGAGGATATAAATGCTAAAGAAAGGGCATCTTAATTTTATGCTTAAGATAAGCAACTTCATTAAATGCCGACATAATAAGATGGTGTAGTGGAGAAGTGCTTACACTGGATGAGGTAAGCGCAAGATTATTCCGAAGCATGGGAAGAAATCTATGTATAGGGACGAAATTGCACCTAAAAAAATTGAGACTACAGAAAATCTTCCTACTGTCTGGTGTGGCTTTCGCAGGTGCCACACTAGAGGGCAGCGGAAAACATGAAGTCGTCAAATAAACGGCAATTCCAGAAAAGGAGCTGCCGCGTGGCTGGATTGTTAATAGCCGTTCGATAGCGTAAATCTCAAGAACTCTGACTTTGAAAGCGACTTTTGTAGAGGCATAAGAGCGCTGTCAGAGCGAATATAAAACCATGTTTTATGATCGATGTAATTATCTCGCCGTTTGAACTCCAAATAGGGCTTATTTGGGACAAAAAAGGTTTACAGCCATAAAACGATCGAAAAAAGAGAAAAACCCGAAAAGCTCTCCAAAATGGCGAAAAATTTCTGAATAACAAAGTCGCGCCTTTTCGAATGATGCTGCTTACAGCGATTACAACTACCGCTTCGAAAGGGCGCGCCATCCAAGATGGAGCGCAACTTTCGTTATTCATTTGGAAATATTTCTTCGTTTCGGAAAACTTTTAGATTTTTTGCATTGATTATATAAACAAGACTTTGTCCTATTGTTTTATGAGTACGAACTTTTTTTGTTTCATTTTGTCAAATCAGCGCGTCTAAAGTGCAAGCGACGAGCTATTTACGTCGAATGTGAATCGTGGTTTCTTCTCTTTGATAGCGTTCTTTATAAGCCTCTACGATTGCTGAGATTTGAGCTATCGAACGACTATTAAAACTGCAACTAAAAGTCCCCGCTTAATAATTTTCGTGTTTATTGCTCTTATACCACATACCAATATCTAATACCAAAACTTATGAGAAGACATAGTATAACTTACAATGGAAGATCCATTAGTGCTATCTCAATATAGAACATCGCTCCGGCAATCAAGAAAATTGATGGTAGCACATGCTGCGGAAAAACTATAGCTATTGTCATCGTATCCCGTCAAGCATTTTTGTTGTACCTCTAGTTTTACGTTCTTTTGAGAATGGGCGTGTATTGTATCTCGCCTTCATGGGCGTGCTAACTCGTCTGAAATTACTCATCTGCTCACTGTTGTCTAGTTTTTCTGTGAGACACAAATTTCTCGTGTGAATAACACAATTTTTCCATTAAAGTACTTGGTGCTGTCTAGTGATGGAGTGGTTGGTAAGAGCACATGGCAACGTTGAAGGCATCACAGATTATGACTGCAAGTGAGTCAATTTTATTTTGAGCAGTTTTTTCTCCAATCAGAAGCTCTTAATCAAACCCAATGATGATTGACGGTCAACATATTAGATACTTTATGTAGCAGAGAGACTGATAACAGAAGCTAGGGCCTCAATGGTGCAATGGTTATCACGCGCCTTTGGCAAGATTGAACTCACCTTATGTTCCGAATTATGTTCATATCTCAGCGCTCTTGTAGTTCTATCTGTGCTTCGAGTGTAAAAGTTCTATCTGTTCTCTTGAGTATAAAAGTAAAAGTACAAAGGTTTTGTTTGTTCTCTTGAGTATAGAAGTGTTCTAGTTCTTCGTCTTCATAGAAGTCTTTAGCATAACATTTGGCACGTGAGTTCAGGCAATAGAAGCGTATCACAACCTCAAATAGCCCAGTTTCAATGATCCCTGCAGTGGATCATTCATGGTCTTGTAATCTTACAATGTAGATCAGGTTTGCTGACTTGAGGATTGATGGCACCAAATCACCATCACGCTGACAGCTCAATTAGATTTCCTAACTCACAACTGCAGCACTCCTAAACAACAGTTGTGGCAGTAGAGAACCATCTAAATTTCGAGCTACCTGCTGAAGAGATATTACCATTTGATTGGTGGAAAACTCAAAAAGTCATCCATTATTGGAACGAATTTGTAAATGATAGTTGTTAGCATGGTTTATGCCTTTTGCATAGTTTGCATAGTTTATGCCCAACGAAAAGTTTTTTTTATATTGTAGGATTTTTTAAAAAGATGCGAATACAGTATTAACTTGCAATGAATGGTGGCAAAAGAAGCGACGATTTTTAAGCTCTGTAAAATTCCCAAATTCCCGATTTTCAATCTTGTCTACTATTCTGCGATCGTTAAACACACAAGATAGCTGCTTACTCAGACGAATGAAAAAAATCCTGTGTGTCATATGAGCGGCAGGACCATCAATCGTAACCTTCACCAGTAGCGAGGTCGGCTTCAGGTCAAGGAGCTACGGCATGTGGATATGAAATCGCTTGCTTGTTAACATCTTCATTGATAGCTAAAAATAGTTTTTCTCTGAAGAAGGACTGCTAGTTTTTACCGAGCGAAGATCTGTTGCTGAGATACCCCAAGAAGACAGTGATTCTCTGTTGATCAGTGTGATGAAGACCTTCTAATGAGTCGAGACATTCTGTCACAATTGTAATAAGTTGATGACAATTCTCTTTGATCACCTTAAGATGAAGTATTCATTGAAATGTGTTTGTCATGCTGCGTCTCGTCAACTGAAGAATATTATTGTTTTGCAGAGATTCGAATAGAAAAGCCGGATATGTGAATGTCTGGCTTGGAATATCATTCGTAATTTATGGACTGGTTGCTGAAGTACGTTTTCATTCATTTCTTTTTTTTTCTTATAGTTGAGGCTTTATTTTTGAGCAGAAAGAAGCGAGTACTAATGGCCAAGGGTTATTAAGAAAGTCAAGGTATACGAAGACGATGGCGCATTAGTACAGTTGTTTGATTACTGAGAAAGAGTCTGACAATCACACTGGTTTTCCCCTTAGCAGTAGTTTTGAACTTCTTCAGAGACTGATGTGCGTAGACATGACTTGCGGGGTTACAATATTTCCCTTTTAATCCGGTTTAACAACAAGAATTTATCAACCGTAAAGTGTTATGCTAAGGGATCAATAAGATAGAATATCCACTCCAAATTTCCCCTTTTTTGTACATAATGAGCTTCTTGGTGAAACGATAGTTATCAAGGATTCTTTTTGGCCTAATTTCTCAGCACAAATTGGTAATCGTGAGCTTAACTACACATTTCGTACTTTCGCACTAAGAACTCCGGTCTTCCTAATCTAAATCTGGATTAGAGAGAGGATAAGATGATGATACGATGGAAAGATAAGACGAAAGACATATGGAAAATAGAGTGGATTCTAGAGCCATGCGCTGTAGTTGCACACGTAGGTCCTCTATTCGAACCCGCTGTAGATAGCGTTCCATTGTTGGAATGATTCGAGTAAAAATGACACCACGCCATCTTGGCAGTTGAGTGTACCAACGGAGCTTATTGAAATCTGAGCTCGTATAGGAGAGATGAAAAGATAAAGACAGCCTATGATTTATTCCGCTGATTATTCTGATGATTTCAGCTCGTGTATATCACTGTGCTGAGCGTCATGACGCGAGAAAAGCACCGTCATCTGTCTTGCTATAAGATCATGATCGTTTTAGGTGACATCTCAAGTATTTATATGTTTAAAATAATCGCTTCGGGCTATTTTGCGAGTAAAGCTTGTCATATTCAACCTCTCACAAAGTAAAAACATCAATTGAGAGAGAAAAAAGAAAAATAAATAGCCGACGGCTCTGAGCGAAAGGGAAACGCACCAATGACTACGTCTGATTGATAAGCACTCATAGATGTCCCAGTTCTGTCCTTGACTTGTCATAAATGATCGTTAAATGTTTTTTCGACTACCATTAGCTTAGTATTGCTGTAACTGTGCAAGTATAGCGAAACCAAATCGCAGAGGGCTTTTTTCAGGTGTTTACGATATGGCGGCACTTGCACTAAATTCATTATTAACTGGTTACTTCTGGATTGTCGGTGCTAACTACTGTTATTGTCCAAAGTTGATGTTCATCACTGGTACCATAGCTCTTGGTGGGATTTTGTTATTTCCTAAAAAATTATATAAGCACGAAAGCAGCATAACTTTTGCTACAGAGCAATTAAAGAAATGAAAAGCTCATTCAAAGTGAAGGTGTTCTTTTTTAGAAAAATCCAGCATTATGTACCGCATTTTTGCTCAAAAACTTAAAGATGCGGTCGACTACTCTCATGCTTATAGGTCTCTGGTGTGGTGCATGCATGAACTGTTTCGTGTTGGTCATCAATCGTCTCCTAGAAGTGTCTAACAAACAAATGATGCAAGCGGTTTGCCATTCAGAAGATTTCTTAACCATGAGGCCTCAGGATTCTGACCCATCAAATTTTCTCATATTATGGGACCGTTAGTCCCGATTTTCTTTTGGACATTTGGTATTCCCTCAAAAGCTTGAATCTTTGCGATTTCTGCAATATGTTTAGTTTTAACAAAACACTTTTTTACGTTAAAGCAGCAAAAATAGAATTGTGTTCCACGCTTAATTTACTTCATTTGCTCAGCTGTGTCTTCGATATGGCGCTTTATTGAAGCTTCACTAGTCATTAGATAGTCCAAATCTCGAAAATTGAAGATGTAGTAGTGGTTCTTTTAGAAAGTTTATTATAGAACGTCGTAAGAAAGAAGAGAAAACCACATTTCACGCCTAAAATGCTGCCCTGCCTCATGTACGTTATAGCTGTTCTATTGACAATTATGGATATTTTATACGTCAGAGGCATCTTATCATTGCTCAAAGAATGGAATATCACGAATGATAACAGATTTATCAGAGAAGTAGTCAGTCTTTGCAACAGAAATCTTTTATAAAGATTTCTTAGTATGAAGAATCATCGACTTCTCTTGAAATCCTTTATTTTTCAGCTGTGATACTACATGCTTCTAAGAAAATAAACAATCTTTCAATCTTTGTTGCGCGTCTGTATCTCCTGTCTTGCGAGAACGTAGCTTGAAAGCACATCGCATCTTTTAAAAGTAAACACCTCTGGTTGAGGTCTATGTGGAGGTAATTGGGTACTTTTCCGTTAGCTGTGGCGCCACTTTGACCCTTTGTAAAAACATGTTTCTTGGTCTTTCTCAAAGCTCAAGTAGCCGCTCGATAGCACAAATCAAATAATTTCGATGGTGTATTTATGTCTAAAAAAGCCTTCTTATCGCGCTGAAAGAGCAAGAATACAATTTTGTTGCTCATTAAGAGTTTTCTCGCTAACTAAAAGATTTCCTTTGAGCATTACTGACCAATCGTAGACCAAATCTTAAGGATTCCAATGATCTATTTGGTTTTTATCATGGATCCGATATTAACCTGTAACAGCCAAAAGAAGAATGGGTTTCGCAAAAAATGGAACACTTCAACTATCCTTTTTTCACTTCGATCCATAGGAAAAAGCGTATTTTCTAATCTTTTCCAATGATTCAATAACCAATCGATGGCTTACATCGAAAGAAATTGAATGGTGTATTTTGCTTTCAAAAAGGACTTATTATTCGAAGAGCAATTATTGCGTTCGAAAGAAGCAAAAGTCATAATTTGTTCTTCATTTAAAGATTTCTCTCTAATCAGGACCCCTCTCATATGGTTTTAAAAACCAAACGATAGTCAAATCTCAAAGTATCCAACAATGTTTTTGATTTCTTTATCTGACTTTCTAGTGTACCATGATAACCAAAGATTATTGGATTTCGCATTTAATGCCTTTTTTCCAGTTCTGCAAAGTCCGAATATTCTTTTGGCTGTTACAGCGTGATATGAGGTCGACATTTGAAACTAAATAGATCATTGGTATCCTTAAGACCTAGTCTATCGACTAATTTACTGGAATTCCAAAGAAAATTTTTTGGTCAGCGAGAAATCTTTGAATGAAGAGCAAAATATTATTTTTGCTTCTTTCAACGCAACAAAATGGCCTTTCTGAAAATGAAATGCACCATTCGAATTTTTTTGATTTGAGCTTTCGATTGGTTATGCAAGACATAAGAAACGATCAAAAAATACGTTTCCCCATGGATCGAAGTGAAGAGAGGATGGTTGAAGTGATCTTTTTTGCGAAACCCAATCTTCTTTCAGCTGTTACAGCGTAGTACCAGGTCCATAATAAAGCCAAATACATCATTGGAGTCCTTAAAATTTGATCTATCGATTGGTTAATGGAACTTGAAAGGAAAAGCTTTGGTCAGCGAGAAGTATTTCAATGAGAAACGGAATACTCTTTTTTGCTCTTTCAGCGCAGTGATAGGGCCTTCTTGAAGAAGGAGTACACCTGTTAAAATTCTTATGATTTAAGCTAACGGAATAGTCGAAAACAAGTGCGGAACAATTTTTTTCTGAAAAGTCGAAGTGGCGCTCAGCTAACGGAAAAGTACCGGTAATAGTAGTACGTAGCTGGAGTAAGTGTGGACGAGGAAGCGTTCATCATTGCTGAGAATAATAGGTACTTTGCCCTAATCTGCACCCATGTTTCAAAATGCGTATTTTTTTATTGCATTTTGGCACTTTAATAGGAATTCTATATCATGAATATCGAGAATTGACAGCAAATGGTTTTTATAATTTCCTGTGATAGTAAAAGATAGTAAAATGAATTTTAATTCACACTCAAGTAGCTTTCGCTGAGCACAGCTTTTCATTAAGACATTCAATAACCATTTGGTACCAAAAATCTCAGCAGTTTCGGCAATATGTTTGACTTTTCAAATGGACTGTTTATTGTGTTGTCACAACTAAAAGTGATCATTTTTGACAAATTACTCCTTAGTCTCCGATTTTTATCCCCTAATATGACTTTTGGGTCCTGCAAAACCACGGAAAATCAAAACCAAAGATTTATATTATGATATCCTTCGTACAATTCAATACAATTGATTCACTGTCATATTCAAAATGGTTACGCAGTAAACCGGCGTTCTTCCTTATGCGCAGAACATATATTTGAACGAAAAGCAAAGAATACGAACGAGCAGAGAAAATCTGGCTCCATCGAAGTGTTACAATAGTGTCTGCGCGAAATGTGGGAAAAACTTTAAACAGACAATGAAAATAGCTCAATCCGCTCTGCACGCACTTGATTTTTATAGCGGTCCCTTAGGGGTTAATGCATTACACATTTGTTCAATGGAAACAAAAGGAACGCATATGGCGCAGTGGTTAGAGGTGTTCTACGTCGCGCGCAAGGTCGGACGGCCGATTTCACGCATATGGCTCACCAAGCCATCCATCCGTCGGGCTCAGTAGATTGTGACTTCACGGTTTCAGACTTGCCTGGGAAGATAAACAGCACTATGCTAGATACAAGGCGAGGCACGCGAATCCACTGCAAGGGCCAGATGTGACATTTAATAACCTCAAACGAAGTTAAAAATTGCAGTCGAATACCACGTGCATCCTTTAGGAATTGATCAATACCGAGGGCTTTACCCTTTATCCTTCTATCAATAAAATCTTTCTTCCTGAAGGCAGAGATGAGGTCATGATTAATAACTATTACTATTAACAATTTTGCACTCTTTCACCAAGCAAAGCAGTAAATCATCGGCCAACGTAGAAGTTAATAAAAGTTCGCTCTGCAAATTGCACTCTCGCCTTTTGTTCAATACTGAAACATGAGATGGAAACCAAGTACCGGATTGGTTATTAACTCAGTACATCGTCATCTCACTCCAAGATGTCATACAGGCCAACTATTCGTCCAATAAACTCCACATCGTTTAGTGAATCGAGTGCTTCGTTCATCCGTAAGAGATTGCAATTGTGGATTGCAATCTCGTTTTCCTTCGTAATCTCTCATATGCTCATGAGTTATAAAATTTGATGATAGCAATAATGCCACTATCTTCTCATAAGTTTTGCACTAGAGCAATGAAACCTCAAATTGTTAACCACAAGTATTTGAATTGCTTAACAGCACTATTTAAAGTATGCGCCATCAGTCTGAACACATTTCTGCCATCTCAGGCAAGCAGATCTATACCGCTTTGTGCGGATTTATAAGCTCTCCTTTGGTACCAAATATCTCCATACTTGTCGCATGGCTGCCCAACGAGGCCCGTATCTAAATTGGTTGCCTTACGAGTACGGTCTGGGACGCGATGCACAGACCGTCTTCGAGAACATCAACCGTGCAAAGCTCAAAGATTTGTGTCCAAGCAAACAGCGTTTTGGCTCTTTGCTGAGTTTCGCGTCGGCGACATCAACTTGAGAGACCTGATGCGCATTAAAATCCATCACCATCCGTGCAAGCGTTGCGTACGTTGGTGGTTTTTTATTTGACGGTCTGCAAAACATTAGCATCCAATAATCTTATCAGTCATTCACCTACAATATTTGATTGATGAACTGGAAAACTATAATTGCAGTGAGGAAACATCAAAGTCAATCATTGGTAAAAGTGGTACAGTTGATTTAAAGTCTATTTAAAAATAGCGCACAACGTGCAAATCGGTCCAACGCAGACTTGATCGAGAGGCCGTCATCGAAGCAGCTGAAAAGGCTCCGACTTTGACTATAGAGGAGTCGGCTGAGGGTGTTGGCTGCGGTCATGCGACATTCAGCAGAATATCGAACGAAGCAGGCAAGAAGTGGAAGAGCGGTCGATGAATTCCACACGAGTTCACTCAAACACAAATGCACAAACGCAGGAACATCTTTGTTTGAACCCAAGGATGGCGACTTCTATGAGCGCGGTATTGACTTGTTGCTTGAGCGATGGCAGAAATGTGTTTAGGTTGATTGACGCATACTTTGAATTGTATTATTGAGCAGTCTTAATTTCTTTTGTTTAATTGACTTCGTGTTTATTGCTCTAATGCCAAAACATATGAGAAGACCTAATATTACACTCTCCCTATTGTTTATTAATTTTATACAGTATTCAACTATGGATTTAATCAATCAAAGTGATGTTCGTTTATCAAATGTTTTTGTCGCTTATGCACGATCTTTACCTTCATTCAGGTGTTCAAGGACAACCGCACTTATGTGGTCCTTCTGATTCCATTTGTTTACTTCCTATACTTCATGCTTTTCACACCGCCATTACTGTTCAACTCGGACTACATGGCATGGTTTTTTGCCACTTTTGCACCGAACACCGACCCTGAAGACGTATGTGGAAAGTTTGCCGTTGTGAAAAAAATATTTGGTAAAGAAAGCAATAAGCACTGAGGAGCCTTGAAGGGCGAAACAAGCGCCTGTTTAGTGCTGTATAAGCTCCGTACCAGACCCAATACAGGCTCAAGCATGTTATCATGTTATCAGATTATCTTTGTTTTGAAATAGGTTTATATAAACAGTCGGGAGTAGGGTAAAACAATAAGCAGTCTATTCGAGTGCTTCACTTGGTCCTCGTTGACTTCTAAAGACTCGAATAGCCGGCTGTGAGCCTTTCAGATGTCTACATCGTGTGACACAGTAGGTGGTGGATTCGCTTTACACCACACTTTTATTCTAAGGTTTTTGTGTAAACCTATGACAGTCGAGGCGGTGGTTTTCCTACTCGGCGTTTTTCATGACGAACAATCTAACGATTCTCCTCCATCGTTGTCGTTCAAATGCATCACACGTCCGATCCACCTCCTTTTAAAATGAGCGATAACAAGGCTTTTCTGGTTCCTATTAAACATAAAGTCTTCATCATTTTGACAGGTGGGTTGTGAGAAGCTGGGCCAGCGTCCTCACAAAAACTGAGGGAACACTTTTTAAGTGCTCAAAACCTACCCTTTTTTGTACGATGTGCTTTCCAGTTCTTCATAGACAAAGTAACATGATCGATTAGAGAAGAGGCAGCTAATGAGGCATTTCATACATCCCACCTCATTTCATATAGATGTGTGAATACGTAATTTCTGAATAGATCCGAATAATTTTCGTGAGTAATTTTCGACACTGTCCTTTCCACTGGTCTTCCCTAAGCGTGATAGTGCAATCACGGTTGTTTTGCTATTGGCGAAGCTTCAGTGGCGTTTGCAAAAACTCTTCTCACCTTTGAAACTTCAGTCATAATTGCTGTTCTTCTCTTTATTCTTTTATCACTCATCTCCACTGTTATGCAAATTCAGAGGTAAGTTAGTTGTAAACTGAGCCTCGTGCGACGAAGCGATAACGTATATTTTGGAGCTCTACCAGAGAGAAATTTCTTTTGGGTGATTTTCGAAGTCGACATTATTGCCTCTTATTTTACTTATTGAATTAACTACGATATTCCATCTAAACGGAAGCAAGAAATTTGATTTTGGAAGGAAATTTCGAAGATCGATTGTGCTAATCCTAACCGTTGAAATTTCTAAAAATGTGCTATGGAAAAGAGTGGCTGATGAATATGGATTAGATTCAAAAATTTTGGACAGATTTCTGAATAATTTTTCTTTCCAGTTTTACAACTATCCACACACAGCCAATAATCTCTTCATCGTTGTAATGACTTGTCTGCTGTACGTAAAATATTCTAAAGAACTTCTACGAAACTTAAAAATCAGCACCGGATTGACATGGGCTCAAAAATCGGTGAGTGATGGTTTTCGAAGAATATGTTCACAAAAAAAAAAAACAAAGGACGAAGAATGAAAATGAAGATTGTTTAACGTACCATATGGAGTGGTTAAGAGAGGAGAGGAAATGGCGAAAGAGATCAGTGATAAACTGACTAAATTTTTTTTGTCAAATTAGGTTTCATATTGAATGACTCAAAAGTGTGCGAAAATATATTTGTAGTGAAAGTGAGCACAGAATTTTGAAAGCATAATAGTTCTGTGAATTATCACGCTCTACATTGTCCATTTGAAAGAAGAACCAAATAAACATCCAATTTCAAACTCCGTGTTTAGTTTTTCATCCAGTCATCGTTAATTTGTCTGGCAAACCTTGTTGCGGCATTGATTTACGTCTACATGCAGTTCTTCGCAACTGCGTCTTATCTGGTCCTGATCGGTCATATCTGCTGGCAGCTCGGTCATGGTAACAATGCATACAATTTGATTCACTTCAAACGTCATTTATATAATAATTTTGAAAAGCGAAAATGAAACACAAGAGAAGTTTTTATTAGATCTAACACATGTAGACACAAGTGACACTTATATGTGCTACCATTCGTCATGTCGCGCACCGCGCGCTGCAATAAAATATGAGAATTTGTTTGGTAAATTAAGATTCCAAAGAAATAATACCACACTTAAATGATGGAATAACACAGAGCAGACCGAGGAATCTCCAATGTCTTCTAAAGGAGAAAGCAACATCATTGCGAAGAGTAACAAATTTTCAACTGTTATATCACAAATGTTACCTTTCACTTAGCTTATGCTTTTGTACTCATCCGATAGCTTGAAAAATGCCAAATTTGTTGCTACACGGTCTATGACGCGATCTTCATATACGTTTCAATAAGAAAAAGTTATCCATTTGATTTTGGAGTGCGTTGCTCAAACTTTATGCGGGAATTTCTGGCACTACATAGCGAAAATTTGATAACATGCAAGCCTTCTTACTAAGGTGAGACTATGTCTTATTGGGGGTACTTTTGTAAATGTATTTTTGGTGAAAGACACGTCCAGTTGT
This sequence comes from Parelaphostrongylus tenuis, assembly GCA_019055375.1. Lineage (NCBI taxonomy): Eukaryota > Metazoa > Nematoda > Chromadorea > Rhabditida > Metastrongylidae > Parelaphostrongylus > Parelaphostrongylus tenuis. Next base: position 110,722 of record JAHQIW010005573.1, on the reverse strand, counting down.
CTTAGAATTTCCTGCTTTCTAATGCGAAAGCTATATGTCAGAAAAGCAATACCCCAACTTTATTTCCACATTTCTTTCTTTCGATGACGTTGAGTAAAGGCATTACGAAAACACATTTTCTGCAATGAACGGCTTCTAAAAAAAACTTTTAGAGGATTTCTTGATATATGATCTGTGTAAGCCTTGATAGAAATGCATTCACCCATTTGAGATCTGGACAAGGTGCAGCTATGAATAATGTTTATATCAAATTGTAAGTGGATAGTATAAAACGTTACTACATTCATACAATACAACATCTCCTCCACAACTCTATAAAATTCCCAACTCTCAAAATCAACTAATAATACAAAGTTACCTCGAAATATCGATGAATGACACTTGATTCCAATGTGCTGCATCATTTTTTACGAACAGTTCATCGTTTTGTAGTTGTTTTGACATGCTTCAATCAAAAACGCCTCATTAAAATCTCTTCCATTATATTTAAACATCTAATAACGATCAAATCTCTTTTAGTGGTGACAAAAATCTAAACTTGCTTACAAAAACTACAACACTGTCATTGCGAAGCGCTGCGCTCACCACGCTCGCCGCGTTATTCCGCCGCCTGAGTATGAAAATTCAATGTAAGACTCAAGGGGTTAGGGAACAAAACTTGTAAGGTTTTTTCTCTTTACATTTCACAATACTTTGTGAGACTATATTGAAAGTCTTTAAATGGGCTGACTTATAGAGCCCGATACACGGGTTTTGACCTTGACGGTGTCATCACTCGGGCGGTACCCTTCGTCATTAGCCGATCCTCTTGGGGTACTCAGTCCCCTATACTAAGAGTAAGCCGCGGCGAACATTTTATACTGTATGTCAGGTGAAATTATCATCGAACACACATTGCTGTATACTCGATTGCTCTTGGCCGGTATCGTTAGTCTATCATACCCTTTGTTTTAAATGTTTTCTCAAGACCACGCATAGTTGATTGAGCGCCTCGAGAGGACTGGCTAAAGACGAAGTGTACCGCCCGACTGATGAGACCGTAAAGTCGAAACATGTATATCGGGCTGTATAAGTCAACCCCTTTAACGGACCACATGACCTGTTAGCTCAACTAATAATACGAGATATTTTGAGATTTGAGCGTGTTCCCAAGAAAACACTCAAAACAGCAGACATGAATCGAAAGTTATCGTCTTTCAGTATCGCTCATAGGACTGTTATTATTTGTCTTTTCAGGATTTCCAGCATTTGTTTACCTCCTTCTCAATAGGACCATACAACGTGAAGTTTTTGAAATGCTGGGATTCCGTAAACGACGAATAGCGACGGTGACACCGTTGGCCGCACACACTTCGACGAGAGGGCAACATACTGACGGCTGAAAAGTTGGATTAATTCTCTTCCTCAGTGTGTATTACTTTATTAATGTGCTAATATGAAGTTGAAGGCATTTTTTCAGGCCATAATTCGACTCATCCGTCATCGCAACCAGGCTCAACTAGTGAATTGTCTACTGTCGCTCATTTTCCCATGTAGGTCTTCGTGGTCGCAACGAGTCGAATTCAGTGGAGCCGACCCTTTTTGCCAGTCTCCTGCTGGCCTCTCAGTGAAAAAATGCAAGCGGATTGTCCAATTAAGGCCATATTAGAGTCATTTTAGAAAACTTTTTGTTGTGAATGAACGACATGCATTCAACTTCATCATGTATAGTATCATTTGTCCATTGTTCCAAGATCTTTACCTCACTCACTGATATTTTTCATTTCTCGTTTGCAGTCGTTATTAAATTTTAGTGATAATTTCACATGACATACAGTGTAAAATGTTCGCTGTTTAGGTAATGGTCTTTCAAAAAAACTTCACAGACAGACAATGAAGAAAACTTTATCTTGAGTGCTTGTTTAGACCACGCTCAAATTTCAATATATCCTTTCATCATTATTTGAGCCAACATGTCATGTGGTCTGGTAAGGGCTCTTGTACAGCCCGAAACACGTGTTTCGTCCTTACAGACTCATCAGCCGGACAAAACCCGTCTTCTGTCGATCTTTTTATAGTCAGTTTCTCTCGGGAGCGTTACACTCCTTAAAAAGAGTTATCGACGACGTACGTTTTACACTTTATGTCAAGTGAAACATTCACCTAACACAGAGTGTTGTGCACTCGACTGCTCATTGGCTGGCACTTTTATCATAATCATACCTTTATCCCGAGTGCTTTGTTTAGACCACGCTCAAATTTCAATATATCCTTTCATCATTATTTGAGCCAACATGTCATGTGGTCTGGTAAGGGCTCTTGTACAGCCCGAGACACGTGTTTCGGATTCGAGATAAAGGTATAATTATGATAAGAGTACCAGCCAATGAACAATCGAGTGCACAACACTCTGTGTTAGGTGAATGTTTCAGTTGACATAGAGTGTAAAGCGTACGTCGTCGTTAACTCTCTATAAGGAGCGTAATGCTCCCGAGAGAACTGACTATAAAAAGATCGACAGACGACGGGTTCTGCCCGGCTGATGAGTCTGTAAGGACGAACACGTGTCTCGGGCTGCACAAGAGCCCTTACCAGACCACACGACATGTTGGCTCAAATAATGATGAAAGTGAAGAAAACGTTCAATCGGCCTTGATTAATCCCTTGGGGACGCGACAAAGAGGGCATATTCCCTATGCAATGGCTTGCTGCGGGCTAGCCAATAGATCACGCTCGTGCTACTATCTTACCAGATAATCTCGGTGTGATTGTGCAGATACAGAAAAAAGAGAGAGCATAGTTAACTTTAGTGAACTTGGCGAAAAACCATTTTTTTCTCAGAGCATCTTTCAACTACTGCATCACGTGAGTAAAGAATAAAAGAAATCTCACCATTCAGTTTGGTCAATCAGTTATCTATATCTTGTTTCACTGACATAAATATGGCCATTTCCGTATTGGAGTCATCTTCAGGTTTTGTAAAATCGTCTCTCTATGCTTAAAATATCTTTTTCATTAAAAAGTTAAAAATACCAAAGCAAACGCCTGTTTTTTATCTTAGTAGAAGTTTAGAATCAAAAAGTCCGAAACCAGGCATCCTAAAGAAGAGAGAAAGAAGCATGATCTACGAAGACGATTATCTATAGGAGAAAAATCCTCGAAGGAAAACCTATAGAGAAAGAATAAATCTGAACATCATGTTAGCAACAAATGTTATAATATGTCTGGAATAATGAGAAAATATTCAATAAATCTCAGTAGTTTGCCAAAATCTTCCGTTCAGGACTCCAGAATTCTCTCTTGAAGAATTATGCTGGGTATTTTACTATGAGATAAGAGTTTAAGAACGAACTAATTAAGACTGAAAAATCACTTGAGGCAGATAGCATCATCACAAGATTTTTTTTTGACTGGAGGCCGTTATGAACCTCAAGCCACAAAGAAGGTGAACCGCAGTAATCCTTACCGAAAAGGTGGACTCTTAAATTATCGAGCAGTAGTTTCATTGCTAAGTTTACCCTTCAAGTTTCGTCATTGCAGTATTGCACATTTCAGGAATTGCAGATGAAGACCAACTAGCAGATTTGGCAAAATGTTAAAAAACATTTTAGTTTTCGTTTTCAGTGTTTTCTTAAGACCACGCTCAAATCTTGCCTGATCAACATTTTTTGAGCCATGCATGTGGTCTATTATGGAGCAACTAATAGAGCCCGATAAATGTGTTTCGGTCTTGACGGCCTCGTCATTAAGGCAGTACCTTCGTCCTTGTTTTAGCCAATCCTCGGTGGAGCCCACATCCTCATATAGAGTTGGCGCAGATGAGCTTTTTCCACGTTCCATTATTGGAAATATTACTGGAGGGACAGAGTTTTAGACTCAACTTCTCTTGGCTGGTATCAGTAAATATATCATACCTTTCGTTTCGAGTGTTTTCTTAACACCACGCTCAAATTTCCATATACCTGATAAACATTTTATGAGCCATACATGTGGTCTTTTATAGAGCAATTTATATAGCCCGATACACGTGTTTCCGCCTCGACAACCTCGGCAGTCCAGCGTAGCCTTAAAAACACTCGAAACAAAAGGTATCATATATTTAACGATACCAGCCAAGAGCAATCGAGTCTAAAACGCTGTCCATTCAATAATATTCTCACTCAATAGAATGTCTGAAAAGTACGTCTGCGCCAACTCTATATGAGAGGCTGAGCTCCCCAAGAGGATTAGCTAAAATGAAGGCGGAGGGTACTGCTCGGCTGACGAAGCTGTCAAGACCGAAACACGTGTATAAGACTCTATAAGTTGTCCTATTTAGACCATATGCATGGCTCAAAAAAATGACTATCAGACATATCCTACTTTTCTTGTTTCTGACTTTTCCTTTCCATCTAAGAGAAGAACATAGACATTCTCTTTGTCTCTTCATAATTCTGTACAGAATACAACTTCGCTTTGCCGTTACCTCTGTGCGCAACGGAAAGCTGTTTGGAAGCATTAATGAATGCAGTTTTATCAGTGCTCGTTGACCAAGCAGTGATTCCGTTTTTCATGAAACCTCAACTAAAGAATATTGTAACTGGACTGTAAAAATACACCTTTTTCATTGATCCCTCACAGTCCTGTTACTAGGGAATTAATATAGTCTATTAGAACAGTGTTTAAAGCTTTTAATGTGGTCTAATATAGCACGTTGAGCGTTGGGAGTACCTTTCGGCTTTCTCGCAATCCTCGTCAATAGCATATGCCATACTGCTGATTGTCATACGGAACACGAGAAAGCTGGAACGTACGTTTAGCACTTGAGGTGTCATACTAAACTTCATGAAAGGTTTAAAAAATTGTATCAGACTATACTGAATTTTTAAGCGAGGTCTCGATAAAGTTGAATGAGGTATTCTTACTTCCGGATCTGCTCGAAATCACCATTCTTTGGGTATTCAATTATTCAATCAAAAAACTCCTGACATGCCTCTTCGACTTGATCAAATGGCTCAAATTGGCGTCCATGCAGGAACTGTTCTATTGAACGGAAAAGACCCTAGACTAGACGGTGCAGCATCTAGACTGTAGATTGAGTGCGGCAAGACCTCGACTTTCTTCAATTCACCCAACTTTTTCCTTGGTCTTCTTTGTGGTGTGAATTTTGGCATTTTCTTGTTGAAACAGCGCGCGCTTTCAAGCACTCAATATCGGGTACTTTTTCTTCAGCGAACTGTTGACTCGGTCCATTTGCTCCACCTTCGGCACCACAGATCTCCTTCGCAGTATCTTTTGCTCGTAAGTTCTCTCTTTCTGCAATAGCGCCACAAAACTCGAAGCTCAGTTTTGTCCATCGTTGTCTTTGATATCCAAAGAGTAAATTTGAATTTGATGCACTATAAGTAGTGTTGTCTTGAGGAGATTTTATGGAATTATTCCTCAGTTTTCTCCATGAATTTACAACAACTGATATTTTGTGAAACGATCATAAGATTTCAATTTTTTGTGGATGTTAAGAAAATTTTTAGTGAGCTTATTTACTTGAAAGGAACTTTCGATCCATGAATAAAACGTGGTGCATGATCAGCAAAGTAATATGGATGATGAAAAGACCATGTTAAGATGTATCTTAGGCTTTCAATGAACATAAGAATAACAAGAAAAGTGATTTTACAAGGGAAGGAAAGCAGAATGGGCTGCGCTTGGCCTTCGAGAAGGGACCACGACCAAGTGATGAATTTGAAAGTCTGCCTCAATCTGTTCGATATATAATCGCATAGCAATCTGCTATGCAACATGGATGCGAGAGTTGATATGGAACATTTGAACAATGTAAACTAAAAATGATATAACATCTTTTGAGCCATTTGTGAGGTCTAAGTGCGAGACAAGCGCCTGTTTCCTCCTCCAAGACTCTCCGGTGGCGCAGCACCTCGGTTCAGCCGATCTCTTGAGGTTATACTCCTCTATGAAGGAATCGGCGTCGAGTAATAAACCACCGCAAGTCAAGTGATAGAATCGCCTGACATTGCAGAGACCAGCGGTTGAGCTTCTGGCTGCTACAATGAATCATGCGTCTCCAATCGACTGCTTTTTATACACCTCAGTGAAAAACAATTTCGGCTTGATAATGAATAGTCACTGCAGTGTCAGGGGATTATGTCACCTGATCTGCGATAATTTATTACTCGACGTCGATTCCTTCATAGAGAAGTATAGCTTAGGGATCGGAAGAACTGAGGGATTGTGCTGCTGAAGAGTCTTGGTGAACGAAACACGCTCCTGTTCAGCACTTAGACCTCACAAACTGCTCAAAACATGTTATATCATTATCAGACCATCATTGTTTTTGAACAAGGTTTCTAAAAGGAGGAATGGAGAGGTACAATCTATTCCAAAGTTTAGGTCAGACACGACGCTCTATCAAAGTAAGTTCAAAGCTCTGTAACAACTAAGCTCATTAGAATTCGCCGGCTATGAATCAGTTACTAGAATAATGAAACTCAAGAGAACATATAAATTGAAGCAGAATAAAATAACGAAAATTAAAACTGGAAACAAAAAGTGACACCGTAGGATGTCTCGGGAAGAATTTTCAATCTGCTGGAGGGAGATAACTCATTCATTTAAATTCGGTACGGTGGGCTACCATCAACGGCGAGTAGAAAATTCATAAGAAGCGATAAACATGTAAAGAGGCTATTTCCAACGTGACTAATGTTTAGGTTTTATGCTTTTCTAGCAAGATTACGAATGCACTTGCGATTAGGTTGCACGTGATCTTAATCTTTCCATGCTCTGAAGAGGAAGAACTTTGTGAAAATGCTAGATAATAATTTGGGGATAATGTTCTGCGCAAATGCTGGTAACTCTATTGGGTTTCGGCCATTTTTGTGTTTTTGTTTTCATTTGAAAGCCCGTCTTCTCTCGCGTAATTGATATATAATTTAATTACTCATTCCAGATTGGAGTTAACAAGGCAGTAAATTAGGTTGCTGATGATGCACGAATGGCCGTTGGGTTCAAATGCAACGGTGGCTAGTGAATGCATCAATCTGGCTTGAGGCGAAGTTCATTGTACTAGTTTTTATTAGTTTATATATTTATTAGTTTTATTCGGGTGTAATAAGTCTACAAATAAATGTTTTACAAGCTTTTTCAAACTTTTACCCAACCTATTGATACAAAGTCATTAGAAACAGTAATTTTGATGGAAATGGTAATCAGAACAAAACCAGCAAAACTATAACTTTCGACAATCTCGATAAAACAAGATATCGAATAATGTTCAGTGATATGTAAGACTCTGAATCTGTGATGGAAGTTCAAAAACGCTTTTCACCCTTACTGGGCCATTGCTAGCCGCTGCATTACCGGGGCTGCTGTTCTGTTATCACTCTTTCATCAATATAACCTATCAAACTTATCGTTATTTCAGCGAAATTCAAAAGCCAAATAAATGAGAAGATCAAGCAAAAGTTAATGACTATATGAGAGTGAAGACTAAGTAGCTCTAAGGCCCAGCGATAGGTTAACGTATGAAAGAATCACCAAATCGAAGTTGAGAAAACATGCTGCTACAATTCCGTTATCGCAATGCATTTTTGATCCTTTGACGAGAAGACATTTCTGCGGTTTATATCAGACTTTAGTAGATTTTCGACATCGCGAATTTCAACAATCCTAGTACTGCGCCTGGTTCTAGAATACGCTTTTCCATTTCGCTATAACAGCGAAAAAAAACTTAGTTTACCACTCGGATCGCATTTTTTCGCTCTGCCACGGTGTTTAATGGCTTTCGTGTGGAACTTCCTAACATTAGCAACAAACGTCACCAAGGCGGCTAGAGTTTGTGGGTGGTCTTTATCAAACCTCTGATATGTTGATATATGAAAATCTAGAAAACTTATCTTGATTCCAACCTCTCGCCAGCTAATCAAGATAAGTTTTCTCGATTTTCATATATCAATTGATTATGCCGAGGTTTGTAGAAAGTCGAACTTTTGAATCCTTTGATATGTGTTCGAAAGCATAGATTTAAGTGACCCTGAGGCTATGTTTCGTTTTTGAAGAGATCTTCATGGAGCGCGCTGAGAGAGCAAAAAGATTTGCTTTTCGCAGTGCTACGCCTTGGCTTGAGCTTAAACCTCACAGTGTACTACAAACCTCATAGTATTTAGCGCCATAAAATAAGGATAAGGTCCTAGGCCCATAGAACGATGGAGCGAAGTATTCACAGATATCTGCCATACGCAATGTATTGCACTAGCCTATAGAATTACGCTGGTGTTGCCTCTTCCAAAAATTGTCTGGCAACAATTTGTTGACCCGAATCCTGGTACATGTGGGATGGAGGTCGAACCACGAACCGTGTGTATGTTACGGAGCATCTCTATCCACTGTGCACGGCTTCTCGTTTGGATTAATCTAAGAGTAATTTAGAGAAGAAACAGATTTTCTCACATATCCTGACATGGCTATTGTTGGGAAAAGAACATAGGTATATTTTGATAGTTCTTATTTTGATCAATGAAACTGTGCTCAGCGACTTACTGCTAATTACATTTCGTGGTCCAGAACCCTAACTGCTTCTGCGTATAGCCGACAAGCGTAGTTATATTCAATAACAAATGATCTTCTAAATAGTTTCAAGAGGGATAGATTTTTTTCCGTAATAACTTCTAATGCAATACCTTCTTCGACTTCTATAATTACTTTGTTGTTTAGTGTCACATCTGAGTTTTCTCACCACAAAAGTGAAAATAGCACTGACTTTTGAGTTTCGAATTTGTATGATTGGCATGTGTCATCCCCAATAATCACGGAAATGACTCCTGTATTTGTAATAAGAACTTTCATTAGCAGTCTTTTCTTTCTCGCCGTACTGGCTCTTCAATATCGCATGAAAGATTCAGAATGCATGCTATACTTTGTGTGGGCACTCTAATCCTTACTGGTTTTATAGAAACGGATGGTTCACCGAACTATGCCTCATGCGGTTTTTGAAGAAGAAAATGAATCGCTCCTTGTATATCGATAACCAGAAACATTGATTAATTTTACATTCTATTGAGCGACTGGATTGAGGTCATCAGTTTCGTTTTCTTTCAAAAGTAGGCGTGACCTCGCTCGATTTCTTCAAAGGCGTGACTAGTATTCATCATAAGCTTCTGCGCTGATAATTGTTTTCTATTCAAGATTTTGATATTGTTCAGTAATGGAGTGGTTGATACGAGCTAACGGCGACGTTGAAAGTATCCCAGACTATGACTGCAAGTAAGTGAACTTCATTATTCTCATTTCTGTCCCCATGTGACCAAGAGTTCTTTCTAACGCTGTTCTGCCGAATCCTCAGTCTTATATGTGATTTCTTGCTTTGATCAAAACAGTCATCTTATCTGATCAAGAATAAAAGAGACTCACACATTTTCATGATCCTTCTTCACATACTGTCCAAGCACATCATAAAATCGTATCTTTCTGATGTTCGTATAATCCATCCAGAAAGTTGGACTTGAATGTGGCATAATATTTCGTGTTCTTGCCTCATTTCTGCTATGTTGAATACTGGGTAACCATGACTTTGGCTGAGCCCCGAAATAGACTGTCTATGACGCTCCCAGGTCTTTCCACTGACTAATCTTGCACTATAACGAGGAGTCACTCAAGGTGGCAGTGGTTCTTGCGACGACAAGAGTTTCAGCGTTTGAAAGAAAGCTCTGTAGAAAAAACAACATCTGTGTGATTATATCAACTGCCAAAAACTTGTCCGTCACGGGAGTTGACATGTAACTTTTACGGTACTTACACAAGACAACGCAAAGAAAGCATACTTGCACACTTTCTTACCGAGACCTCCTCGGCACCTTAAGACTTTAGGTTGGACATACAAGAATACAGTCACCTGAAATGGCAGAAAATCGTTTAACTTACGATCTCCTGCTTACGTTTATCGCGCCGGTCATAAAGAAATCAACTAGCTTAGCACTACTACTTGTCCACTGAGATACTCAGATAGTTGGGATTAGCAAGTCCTCCAATACTCAGTACTTTTTACTTCATTGTTTTCTAGTTCTTGTAAACAGACCCAGGAGAATTGAGTGGCAGGCAAATATCCGACCTCACGATGGATTTGAACCCGCGCTTCACCCATACCGGGTGACGCGTGATACCTATCACCGAAACCACCGCTTTGTCATAACTCATTTTTCAATACCTCTCTATCATATCCACCAGTCACCAACCATTTAACTGGTTTATTTGGGTAAGCAATATCGCTTTATGGACCCAGTTAAGGTGGCCCCATTATACTTATATATTTTTCAGAATTCTTAAGTTTTTACTGCTTTTTCGCAGTGCTGTGACGTTTTGAATATACCCAAGAGAATTGACTGGTAAGCAAAAATTCTTGGAGATATAGAATAGAACTGATAGAGAGATCTTGAAGAATGAGTGGTGAGTAAGCGGTCTCCTCTGTGTGTAGTGATATCGTCCCCGGTATGGATGAAGCGCAGGTTCAACTCCCGCTTGACGTCCAGTTTTTGCTTATCACCCAGATCTCTTAGGCATATTCAAAACATCATAACACTGCAAGAAAGCAGTAAAAACAGAAGATATCTTTTTAGTAAAGGTGAATTTGTTGAGTTTCACATCAACAGTTCACACAACTGTCCACTTTTCTTCTCCGTGACATGACTAATGTTAGTCAAACACAGTTTCTTGGAATTCACTAAAAGCTGTACTACTATGGTCTTTGGTCTTCACTTAAATTTCTGCGGCTTTCAGCTTCTGCGGATCTACGGGAGATTTTTATTGAAATCTCCCAGAACGGCAACGATTCACGCGACAACGCTTTCAACAAATTACAATCCGACTCGTTCTCATAGAATTTGCAGCTATGCCTGATAACACTTGTTTCGACCATGCAGCCTCCTCAGTTGTAAAGTGCCTTTCGTCTTAGCCAATCCTCTTGATGGAAGCTCAATCCCCTTACATCGAGGACACGCAGACGTACTAATACACGTGCCACAAGTAAAAGAAATTACTAAATGGGCAGCGTTTACACTCAACTGCTCTTGGCTGTTATAAAATATCACAGCGTTCGTTTCGAGTGTTTTCTTTAGACCATGTCGCTGCAATGATGAATAAGTTAGCTGTGAATGGACGGCTTTGATACTAAAAAGAGTGGCGCTATGTAAGTAATCTGCACTTTGTGAGCTGTTTTCATGCTCTCTGGATACTCTTCCCAAGCTATGTGCGCAAGAACATCAGCAAGCTATTGTTGTCACGTATGATGTGATTATTTTGCCATGAAGTAGGAATTCTTGTGTGAGTTTAATACGACAAAAATGCATATTCATCAGAGCTCAGACAAACTTCACTGTTTAGAAATTTACCTAGCCCGATCTATACGAAAAGCGATTCACAACAAACGCATTTAACAGAAATTCTAACACATCTGGATCTATCATACCATTCGTTTCTAGTGTCTAGTGAATTTTATTACGGGACGGGGCGTGTAAATATTACGTCCGCGGGTCCTCTATAAGGGGCTTTCTCGCCCAAGGGGAGTTGGCTCAGACGAAAGGTACCGAAACTGACTAGGCTGCAAGGTCAAAACAAGTGTATCACATTATGTAACAGACCAAATACATAGCTCATAAATAATTATCATTCATACTGAAATTTGAACGTGATTTCCAGTGAACACTCGAAACTAGCTGCGTGGAATTTGAGGTAAATTGATGATCAGTCCTCTGATTATCTAGAGATGAAAAAGTCATTGATTTCTCCTAATTTTCAAGGAAATTTTTCAAATTGAGATAGATTGTTTGTTTCACAGGGACTCGGATAGAAAACCCGGATATGTCAATATCTGGCTTGGGATATCATTCCTGGTTTACGGAGTGACTGCTGAGGTGAGCTCAATTTCCTTCTTCTTTCTTCACAAAGCCTTTCTTTCTTTCAATATTTGAGATTAAGGTAAGAAATTCAAGAAGATAATAAAATTTATAAGACTAGTGTAGACAATCACGCTATAAAGCATTCTCAGTATTTGCCACAGCGATTAACCTTCACGTTGACTGTACATGGTTTACTTGAAATACTGAAGAGCGTGATGTGAATAAAAGGTTGGCTACAGTTAAAGAAAATTCAGCAATTTTTTTCGTAGCAGCGAAACTGGTCAGATCACTGTATCCTCGTTCAGCTACAAACCGACTTAATAGACGACTTTGGTCTTTCACAGTTTATATGCAGATATTTATAATTGTTAACATGTCAGAGTAAATAACAAACGTAGTTTAAGAAGGATTATAGAATGCTTGAATATAATGTCTTATTAGACGGGAATGAAATACGAGAAAGACGCTGAGAAAGCACCTAGAACACGGCCAATATAGAGTCAATGTTGGAAATTTCAATTCATGCTTATAAGAAAGGTGCATTTGCGTTATCGGAAAATATTATTTGAAAAGGCCCTTTTTGGTGGACAAAGAGTTTTACGTAGCTTTTGGCAATCATTCAAAATTTCAAATCTAGGCGATCTTAAAAATATACTTGGTACTCCAAAAGGCCTCGCGCTTTTGTAGTAAAAATAAAAATGAGTTTGATTGACGCTCGCAACATATTGGCCTATTTTTCACTGGACTGAGCACTTCCCCTAGGTTATTAGTTATTATTGGATAGCGGAAACCCTTGCGACTCCAACACTGTGCTTGTTCTGTGAAAAAACCCTCAAACCTCAAGGAAAAACTAGATTTTGCATATGCCGTGTATTGCTTGTCAGCGTGAGTGGCTGTTGTATCGATATGCAATCGATCGATCGTGCCGGACTTTCCTCTACATATTCACATTTGGCACGCCATCTTATAAAATTAATTTAGGATCTTTTCACCGCCTTAGGAAAAACTTTGGATAAAACATATGACTCTAATACTTCAAGATTCTACATGATCATATCTTTTGTACTTAGGCTCAGGCCACTTGGCTTAAGTATTCTAGCAGGTATATTATGCCACGTGATGCAGAGTGGGAAAGCCTGCGCCCACAGAAAGTTAGAAAAAGTGTTTCATATAATCCCAATACGAAAAACCTTGATTTTTTACAAAACAGAAGAATTTTGGAACATACAACGAAAATGGGCGCTATAATGCGTGACGTGTGTCTGACACAACACTATTTCGTGTGCCGTAGCGCTATAAGGTTTTTGAAAAAAGGCATTTTTGAAAGCTCTGAGATTTGTTTACGAATGATTACTGGAAATCTGGTGGACAACCATTGTACAGCGAAATAAGTGGTTTTGAAAAAAAATTTTCCGATAGCGGAAAAGTACCGAAATAAAAGTATAATTGTTGTGAAGTGGTAAGCCTCAATCCAAATATCACCGATCGACAACTACTTGTGAAAAAATGTGAGTATAACAGAATTACAGATAACCAAAAGATGCAAAGCAAACGCCTACTAAACCAAGGAATTTGTACAAGTTGGTGGCAGCCAATCCTACCAACATTGCACTGAAGATTGTTCCTACCGCATCAAAATCTTACAATACGTTTACGGCAAACCACAATATTTGTTTTTTGGCTTTGTTCTTGCAAAATCAGAGCAGTCTGAAGTCTGACTTAAGTGATGTCTATGCGGTTTAGTTTGATTACCTTGTAGGGAATAGGGAAACAATACCTTTCACTGGACAAGAACTCTTCATGAGAGTGTTAGTAACCACGAAAGCTCAAATCTTGGAAGATTGCCACACACACACAAACACACATACACACACAAATACACCCAAACATGTATTTCTCGTAGGACAGAGCGCTTTCCTTGAATCGTAAGCAGCCATTCGATAGAGTAAGTTTTGACGATTTTAATGTTCTGCTTATTTTCTAAAAAGACCGTTTCATTGCAGTGCAGGAAAAATAAAAAAAATAAAATAAGATGAGTTTCACATACGCAGAGCATTGCTTTTGACTAAGGCGTGGGATGTCGTTTGTATATTGATACTAACCTATCGATCGCGCTGGCGCCACTCACATGTGTAGTGCGATTTGTGTTATTGAATATAGAGTTTGGCTCCGCTTTGAAACTAGCTTTAGGTAAAATCCCTTGACTGTAATACTACAAAATTTCTTTTACACCGTCATATGCTTGTAGTTTTCCCAGCGAGTTAAACGCGGAGTAAAAATAAAAGGCGCGATTGGGTAGAAGACATGATTTTATTTAGAATTGTTACACGGCTATAAAAAGGCCTGCTCAAAAAACAAGCGCATACTGCACTCTCTCCAAGATTTAAGCTTTCGACTGATGCTAACCATCTTTTGAAAAATTCATGCACAACGAAACGGGTCGTTTCTTCGTTCACTACCGGATAATTTGATGATCCGTCTATGGTTTCTGGGCGGAGTATATCGCCTACTGGCTTAGTGGTCGCCGTAGTCTGTAGTCATTCTATGAAGGGCCTATCATAGCTTATTAACTCAGTATTTGAAATTTTCAAACATTTCATTCCACTATTCCTCTCTTATCCAGTAGAATGTTCCATCAGCACAATAATTAACAGTAATGAGGTAATCGACAAAAAAGTTATTCTGGATTTTTTTGCCTTACTCGTAAATAATGTCATTAAAATCATGGAAAAGATAATGTTCTTACATTGCTAAGCTTAATTTTTTTGATTAGATGAACAGCCAACTCAGTCCATCACTTTCCCTTGACTTGCCAAGTAAGGAGGCTATAGAAACCACATGAAATTATACTTTGAATTTCAAAAAACTCGGTGGATCTTGCAGAAGCAATTTATGCTGAAGAAGTGAAGCTGGAACAATTTTCACTGGTGTATTACTTGACTTTGTGTTCAGAGTTATTTAGAAGCTTTTCAAAATGATCAGTCAATTGGGCATGTCAACAACCACAGATAAAGTTCAATTAGATAGATAAATACGATTGCGAAATGGATATTTCTGTATGAATCACCTCTCAACCGCGCCCGCGGCCATATAAGCATCTCGAAAGTTTCAGTATGCTGTCCAATTGCTCTTCGGTTATTAAAAATCTTTGGTGTGAAAGATAGAGCGCCTTTATGCTTAATTTTCGACAAAATTAGCGACACCCATTGCATAAAAGTTCTGGTCGACTTTTTCCTCGGCTGCGCTATCATTTAGGAAAAAAGAATGGCGGCAAAATGTTTTCTCGCAACAATTGTTCACTGTTGATATGGATAATCAAGGTTTTCAATTGCAATGAAATGATGAAACGCATTAATAGAGAAATCTGATATAGTTCTTGTTCAAGCTACGACACCATTAATCCTTGGAAAGATATTAGTGAAGAGGAAAAATTAATTGATAAGCTCAGAGGAGAGCTAAGTAGGATATAAGTGCTGACAAAAGATTAGAAGGATATGGCTCACGGGAAACAATAAAGTTATGGAGAAGAAGTAAAGATGAATAAATCTCCAACTACAGATGCCATCTGTCATATGTAAACAAGTCATTCAGTAGGTTTAGATACATCGTTGAAAGTCCTTTTTACTTCGTCGCTTCCAGCGGTGATATGATGTTTCAATATACCCAGTGATGTAGAGTGACATGCAATACTTTTGGTCAGCTGGAACTCGATTCTTCCTTCGAACTGAAAATTGAATTTGATTTCACGCCATACGGGTGCGTTTGCTGGAACCGTTGCTTCACCGACACTTGTTTTAACACCACTCTCCCTCTACTCTATTGAAACATCATAACACCACTAGAAGCGGTTGAATAAAGGGAATTCTGCTTGATCATCTAATGCGCAATATCTGTCAACGTTACCGTGTTCATAGTCAATACCGACCACTCTCGCCATACCGCTGACGGTTAGTTGCTGACAAATAGATGCGTTGTAGCGTTGAAAGTGTGATGTCAAAACAGGCGTCGGTATTGCAACGGTTCGAGTACGCGTCCGGACAGGGTGATATATGGATTGTAGTCCCACCTGACGCAAAAATTTTGCACATCACTCTGCATCACAAAGTATGTTTGAAGTAAAATTTATACAGAAAGCAGAAAAGAAGCATTTCAACTCAGCAAAGAACCCTCCAACGCGCCATATATTAACGAAAGTTCCGCATTTACTTGTCGGCACTTTCAGATCTTCAAAATCAGTTCATATAAGGATCAAATTCATTGGAACGTTGGAGATGCTGAACATTCACTGGCGAAGTCCCAGAACAATCTCAATTACAACAATTAAAATTATGACCGATGCACATAACATTCATTCAGGCTACATAGTTCACACGTTTGATTTGTCTCGTTCAAGAGGATCTAGATCCACATTGAGGTGTGGATGAATTCAATTTAGCATCTCTTTGCGGTTGAAGAATTGTCATAGGACTTAAACGGACACAATTTCTTTGACCTACTAGGACGGCTGTTGATGAAATGAACACGTCTCTAAATACGACTTTGCCGTGAGGACAGGAGTTCTACTCCACCACTCTCCATAAAAATTTGTAAGCATGAATAAATATCTACGTACACGCGCACATAAAATAAGACGGCTTCTCTCGACGAAAGCTGCATAGTAAGCAATCAAATCGAAAGACGTAAGGTTTATCGCACTGAGTGAAGCTTGACCATGCAAAACGGAACAAGAGCGAACTCTATCGACTTCATAGATATTACTTTTAACGAAGTTCACTTCACCAAATTGTATAATCTACATCGTATCTATTCTTACGACTCAATTCATGATTTTAATGATTTCAGCTCGTCTATCTCATTGTGTTGAGCGTGATGATACGAAAACAGCATCGTCGTCTGTCCTGCTATAAAATCATGATCGCCTTAGGTAATGTTTTATATGGAACATAGCTATTTATATTTTAGAAGTGACAATAATATAGAAGGAAAAAATGGTACTTTTTTATGAGATAGAAATGAAAGGTATGATGCAAAACATCGAAGTTGAGCCCACAAAATCTTCTATAATTGGTTGAAATTAAATATTCACGATACAGTGATTACATCCGTAGATGACCGCGTATAATTCCGCATTCCTTTTTTGAGCGGACTTTCATAAGTAAACGGTCGAACTGATACACACGACTGTATGAAGGTCTTTCACACTACACAAAAGTTTTCTCTCATACATTTATTAATCATATGAAATCTTGAGTCCTTGCTATTTCAACGATATGTATGATTTCTGAGAAAAAACTTTGTTACATGTAGCAACGAGAAAGGAATTATGTTTCACACTTAATTTGTTTCATTCGATCTAGTGGAACTTCGATCTGGTTCTTTACCAAAATCTTATTAGTCATTTGAGATCCCAAATCTACAGAATATTGGATCTTAGTACACTATAAGCGCGAAAAGAAGATTATAGTTCACTCCTAAAATGTCACCTCGCCGCGTGGGCGTCATAGTTACCAGTACTAGTACAGTACATAGGTACTGGTAACTTTAGGTGAACTTCATAAGTCAGAGGTATCTCATTGTTATTTAGAGAATGATTATCGCGAATGAACCTTTTAGAAGGGTTTTTCTAATATAAAAAGCGAATAGTTGTCTTGCAATCCCTTACTTTTCAGCGGCAGTACCACGTCCTCGTAGAAAATAAGCAAACGTTCAGCCAGCATTCTGTAATTGTTGCGGCTATCTTACGAGAACGTAGCTTGAAAGAGTATCTTTTAGCACTAATCACCTCTAATAGAGGTAACTATAGCCGGAGTAAGTGTATGAAGAGCGCGAGTTCATCATTGCGGAGAACATGGTACTTCCTCTATCAGCACCCATATTATAAAAAAAGCAATTATTTGCTCTTTCCAGGCATACTAAGAGGTAGTCATTCGATAGCTTGAATTTCGAGAATTTGAAGAGTGTATTTTGTTTTTTGAAAAACCTTCACATTACGCCGTAACAGTAAAAAGAAAATTTTATTTCAGCTCAAATCATATACTGCTGAGTACGATTTTCCTTAAAAAATCACTAATTGTTCGATAGCAAAAATTTCGACTAATTTAGCTGCGTTTATGGTTTTCCTGAAACAGCTTTTTCATCGCGCTGTAACACTGAAATTAAGCTGTCATCTCACATGCGGGCTTGCATTTCTTGCACAACTATGTGCACGGGTTTTGCAACATGGGCAACAAGCCACCCCCTTTCAATAACCATTTGATAGCATAAATCCCAATGATTTCGATAGCGTGCTTGCCTTATAGAGAAAAGTTTCTTAACGAACAGTAGCAGCAAGAATAAAAATGTGTTGCGCATTTAAATACTTTCCGCTGGGCACGGCTTTTCTCTAAGATTCTCTCACGAGCATTCGATAGCGTAAATCCTAACGATTTCAATGATATGTTTGAATTTTGAGAAAGACTTATTATTATGTTTCCAGCTAGAGGGAAATTGCGTTTTGCACTCGGTGCTCATAGCACGCACGTGTAAATTGCGCTGCGTGACTGACACAGTGCAGAAGACGAAACTCAATGTTCGTTTCGCTGTAAGAGCGCACTAAACTTCTTTTCAAAAGCACGCATATAATTGAAATCGACAAGATTTATGGTATCAAATGGTTATTGAAAGTTTCAAAAAAGCCTGTCCAGCGAAAGATGCTTCAAAGTGAGATAAAATTTCATTTTCACTTCTACAATATAATATAAGAAGTATTCGAAAAATAGAAATTATTCAGCAAAATCTTAAGAATTGAGCTACCGAATGGTTACTAAAATGTGCAGAACGAACAAAAAATGTGTTCTCTTGGATATGGATGCGGGTAAAGGAAAAATACGAATACTTCTTCGGAGATACATATTTCTCATCAAGTGTTTGCATAATGTCAATGTTCCAAGCCTTTCGACTCCAACTATGAACAAGTGGGGATAGACGAATGACTTATGCGAACTTAGTTATGATGAGAGTTACCGATGAATGTCATCGCATACAACATGCATCATCATTTTTGACAAGTTATTCATTGTTTTCTGATTTCGATTCAATATGATCACTCTTCGGTCTTGTAGAAAACTAGGAAAGGATCAAAAAGATGTTTATTCAGTTATCACATGCACAATGTAATACAACTGCTTGATTGTCAAATTCAGTATAATTGCGTAGTAGACCAGCGTCTTCTTCTATACGCCGCACATATGTGTTGAACCAGAAGAGTAGAGCGATTAGAGAAAATTGTGTTATATCAAATTAATGCGCAAATTCCAAAAATTTTCGCAAACTGGGAAACAACCTTATTCAAGAAGCGAAAATGAGCACCGCTGCGCAATTTGCTCCGCGGGCATCAATCTCCAACGGTTAGAATCTACCGATTTTTTTAAAGGGAAATAAATCTGATTATTCTCTTAAGCTACAATGTGATTCTGCCATGCTAGCATCATCGGTTATTTCCTTTTGCTTTTTCTCGTAACGGTCGTATCTCTCGAATAGCTTGACGAGTAACAGGACAGATCTATAGATATCGTGACGGAGCGATGCTTCCATTTACAAAACGGGTCTCCGTATTTTTAGCTGTGATTTTAGTAAACCTAAAAATTTTTACATTTTAGTAAAATTGCCATTAAGAAAGTCTAAAAAAAGGAAGACTTCTGAAAAAGATGAACACGAAATTTTTTTGCGGACTTTGGGTAAACGACAAATATACTGACAATCGTCAAAAAACTCACTATTTCAAGACTGCTCCCAGGTTTTTACAAATGTTTCTAGAGATTCAAGAATCAAAAAAGGATCTAAGCAGCGGAGCAGCACTTCAAGGGATATATATATAGGCCGTCGAACGTGTACAAAATGAAAGAAGTGGATCCCATAATTTTGAGCTCTAACCACTTTTAAAAGAATTTGCTTTCCACAAATCCGCTTAAAATTCAAAAAGCTCGCGATATCTTCCTAAAATTGCTTTAATAAAAATTAAGATCTTAATGAGAATTAATTATTCTGTGAGATAATAATAACAATAATAATTGACTATGATTTTTGAAAAAAATAAAGGCTTAAATAATAATGAAAGGATCTATTGAATTTGAGCGTGGTCTTAATAAAGTACTGGAAGGAAAGGTATAATAAAGGTTTTTTGTTGGACGTGGGTGAAGTCATTACATGACATCGTCAGTACCAATATTAGAGCAACACCGAAATCCCTTACAAGACAGAAAAAATTTACTTCAAGGGCCCTCATGACAAGTACATTTTCTTAAAAGCGAAATTTTCTTGAAGGATTTTTGCATAAACGAATTCGTAGTTTAAACAAACGAGGTATCGTTGAGGTGAGATGTCCCGGTAGGGTTACTGATGACATGAACTGCGTCCTCTTAACATTATCATCTTTTTGATTGCCTCTTACCTACACCAGATCGTTGCTGTATTACTCCGTTCAAAAGATTCTCAGTAAATTTTTAAGGTGTGAACGATATGGCGGCTCTTATGGTGAATTCGCTGTTGACTGGCTATCTCTGGATTATTGGAGCTAACTACTGTTACTCTCCGAAACTAATCTTTATTGCCGGTTCCATGGGTCTGGGTGGGTTACTGTTTGATAATTCGTAAGGACAAATCACATGAATACAGAACAAAGTAATATAAGATGTTGAAGGCAAAAGGATGCGGCAGCGCAGAGGAAAAGCTTATCAAATGATGGATCGATCCTGCCTTTAATTTTGCCGAGCCTCTCGTCATTCCGAAGTTGAAAGATTGGTGCCAAATTTGCGTGGGAATAGCGCTTCCTCTGCAACCGAAGTGGGAGCGCTATAGCATGGGTATCCCAGAGTTCCGTGATAATCGACCTGATCAGTATTCGATGACATTCATCAAAAAGATGACAACCTCCAAGCAGCAAGCAAGCTAGTTTGAGACCCTTTACGGATTGTGGGTGCAAAGAAAGGAATAAAATGTAAATACTGCTAGCATCCGTTCAGCAACGTGAAGACGCGTTGTGAAATATTAAGCTGAGTAAAAAGTTTTGGGAAATTTCTGGAAGTTCCATTTTTTAACATCTGTGTCGTTTTTCATTTATAGTTTTTTATATAGTAATCTAGTTCATTATTTCCAGCTCCGAAAAGCTCATTGAACGGTATGATTTGCGGGTGTTGATCAGGTATCGTTGGAGAAAGATTTAAAGATTCGTAAAGGCGTCGATGAGCTTAATAAGGATGGTACTGCTAGGGCAACAAAATCGACTGTAGGCACATGGATTGAACGATGTATGGAGGACAATTTTGATCTCGAAGGCATGTCTTGTTCTGACTGGCTATTAGTTTTGGATGGAAGTGACATTCGAGCCGAGGTGGATACTGAACCTTCATCAAGCAAGCGTGAATTGGCTGAAGAGCTTGATGGTTTCAGAGAACCTTAGTCAACAAGCTGTACCGAATTGACTTTGCCTACAAGAAGCCTTTCTAAGATCTGCATGAGCTTTTCCCGATTAGGGCCTCTTCTGTTCAATGCAACGCTTTTTGCTTGGCCGTAGATCTAAATCATTCAATGAAGTTGAAGAAGCATATCGAGAGTTTGTCGATTCAAAGGAGCCGAAATAGTGTATCGAGAAGATCTGGAGTCTTGCAGAGCGACGGTAGAAAGTTATGGTCAATTTTGGTCTTTACTTTGGAGAATATTTATCGTTGTTTCTGCTGTCAGTTTGTGCTCAAAAAACAAATCTTTCAGAAAATTCTCTGAAACTTTTTGCCCAGCGCCAAGTAAATAAAAAGGAGTGGGAGATCTCAAACCTGAAAAGAACTCTTCAAAGATAAACTGCTCATAAAGTAGCAGTGTAGGACTTGTGGACTACGTATGCTGCTACAGTGCTGTTTATCAAGTTTCTCTCTATATCGAGTTAGAGAAGAGAGGGAAAAGCTCAAGAGTCACATTGGGGCAGTTGAGTTTGAACTATGAACTTCGTTCGCAGCCGCTTAATTACATCTATTTTCGCTTTTTCATTTTACTGAGTCCGTCACAACTACATCACTCCTTGCATTCGACCAGCATGTCTGTATTAATCATTTCAAGGTGTTCGAACACTTGGCGAATGTTTTTATTACAGCGTGGGGATTTCCTCATCGTAATGAATAAAGTAGAATGCATGTTGAGCCCAATTCTTTCGCAATCCCAGATTACCGAACAATAGCGACCACGCATGAGTTGCAGGAGAGAGTTTCTGGGATGGAATCGAAACAGCACCTTTCTTTGCAATGGATTACGTTACTAACCATACAGCTATAACCTTCACAGATATCTCACATGCAGCAGTTGGAAAAAATTTAGTTTCACGTCATATCAAATACGCTTCCCTAATTTCAGTTGACATTAGAGATAGAAAAGCTTCAGATAAAAGCAGAGAGGCTCACCCGATTTTTTACATTTTGCAGGCTTATGGTGTGCCCGCATGCATGAACTGCTTTCTGTTGGCCATCAACCGTCTTTTCGACCTGTCATATGAGGATTTGAAGCAAAAGGTTTTTTATTATCAAAATTTAACAGCCACACCAATGCTAGGATTGTAGACCAATATGATTTCTTCAGTTTTGTGGGATCATGTAAAGCAATAGTTGGAGGTGGTCTCCCACAGACCTCGTTTGATCTCGCGCCCTAGGCTAAACACACATTCTCGCTCCTACAAGATCGACAAAATGACAAAAGACTTGTCCGCGAGAACAAAAACACTAATTTGATGCTATGGCAAGCTCATCTGAGCCATATATGCACTTATCCTCATCGTGATGATGAGGAAAGCACAAAGCATTCTAAGGGATTGATCAGCGTCAAAAGTTTCATTATGACCCTTTACCTTTTTTGATATCTATCTGCATAACGTAGGAAAGTGATAGTACTATACACAAATCTTTTTGGGAAATCTCAGACGACACAAGGCTTGGAACCAGGGTGTAATACCTTAAAAGGGCTCCGCAGGTGTTAAACTTTTTAGGTACTGAGTTTTTTTTTCTCAACTGGCTTTTCAGTGCTGCTTCCTTATTGTGCAAACAATCACAATGATCAACGTGATTCTTAAAGTAACATGCGTCCTTTGGAAAGGTTTTTTATTTATTCATAATGTTCATATTCTTTCAGTTTTTCGGACGCCATCGAACGTATCTGGTCCTTTTGATTCCATTCTTCTACTGCTTATACTTCATACTCTTCACGCCACCTATACTATTCAATTCAGATCATATGGCATGGTTTTTCACAACTTTTGCACCACACAGTGACATTTCAAAAGTATGTAGAAAGATTATTGTTTAAGAGCAAATATTGGAAAAACCGTTGCCATTTTGGCAAAAAATGAAGAAAAAATTCAACAAAACAGATGATCAGGAACTTGGTTCGGATGCTTTTTTTACTTTTTTGATTCTATTGAGAAGCAAAATTTGTAATATTGGAAAGAGGTAAGACAAAGAATAATATGTAACTTATTCACTAAGATATATCACGTTTAGCGGAAGCTGGACTAATTTGACGAAACTTTAAAAAATATCTTTAAGGACGAGAGCATGAATATAAGTAAAAATAAGAGCTGTATGTAGATTCTCACAGGGTCGGTTCCGTTTTTTCAGTACTACAACTATCCACATACAGCTAACAACCTTCTCGTTGTTGTGGTAACTACCCTGCTCTACGTAGTGTACTCTAAAGAACTCTTGCGTAATATGCAAATCAGCGACGGACTGACATGGGCCCAAAAATCGGTGAGTGTGGCTTTTTCAAAATAATTTTAATTCAACAGGAATGCTGGACAAGGGGACTCGTGAAGAAAAATTTATCAATAGGCGATCCATGTGAATCGAGTAAACAAGGGAAGAATAATTCAAAAGAATTCCAGAACGAATTACTATTAACCTTACTATAGCCATTCCGCATTAGGTTTTTTCGAATTTTTCGAATAAGGACTTGAAAATGCGTGGAAACGAATGTGACCAATTGTGAGCGCAAAAACCTACAGAAAATACAGAACATTTTTTTTGGTATCACATTCTGCATTGTTCAACAAAATTGTTGATACATAACATCGACTGTTCTAAAAACCTCGCATTAAGCATTTAATATAATTTCTGAGAATGTTTGAAGTCTTGGCGAGGTTGGTATGCCAGCAGCACATACAAGCGTGCTTACGAGGTCTCCCTCTCCTGGTCAGTGGCCCACGCCCAGATTTAGCCCAGCGTTGCGGCAAGGAGGGCACGTGTTTGTGGTGCCAGCACAATGTACAATGACGCTGTGCTGTCACCAATTTTCATTCGATGGATCGCGGCTGGTAGATATAAGCTGATTCATAACATCGACTGCTTTTGAGACCCCCCATTAAATATTCAATATAATTCTTAAGAATGCTTATGGCCTTAGCGAGGTTGGTACGCCGAAAGCCATATACGCGATTAAAAATTATATTGAAAATTGTTGATAGTTGTTTACTTCCAAACTTCCTTTTGTAGTTTTTTATTCAATCATCGTTAATTTGTATGGCGAATCTTGTGGCTTCATTGATTTACGTCTACATGCAATTCTTCAAAACCTCACCTCACTTCGTCTTGATCGGTCACATGGGCTGGCAACTCGGTCACGGTAATTGCGTGCACCTATTCCATTTTCCTTCATGATTCATAACAATTTTTAGAATGAGATCGGAAGATTTTACATTTTCGGTCTCAAATCAAAAACATTGTCTTCATCGATTTAGGATTCCCGGCATTCGTATATCTTCTTTTGAATAGGACCATTCAACTTGAAGTATTTCAAATGCTGGGATTTCGTAAGCAACCAAATGCTGTGGCACCAAGAACCTTTAACACTTCAAAAACACCAGCTTATGAAGGTTAAAAACTCGGATAGGAGTCGTTTTTTTTTTCAACGATTGTGTTGTAAATTCTGTCATGGTCTCTTCTTTTTGTTTCCTTTTTCCAAAGGCTTTTCTCAATAGTTTTATAAAATCTTCTAATGTAGTGCACTATATTACTACATCGGTGTGGCTGATAATTTCCAATAGCATTGAAAAATCATTTATTTGTATATGAGACAGATTAAAGCTTGGAAAAATTTCGCCTTTTGTACAATAATAATCACTCACCTGGTGTCCTAAATCTTACCGAAAGTTAAATAAAAAACCAATTTCATTCTCGAATTTTGCTGAAGGAGCAAAAAAATAAAGTTTGAATCTCTTACACTAGATTTAAAAGAGCACATAATTAAATTTTGAGCAGAAGATCACTACTTCCCACTCTTAAAGCTTGCGTTTGTAAAGGCATAAAAAAATACTGAAAGAATTCCAAGAACGTGTCTTAAGTCGAGTTACCACTGAACTGATGAAAAAAGACAAGGTCCAGTGCAAAGAAATATAACGGGCGACATTTTTTGAGAAGGGATTTCATGTTATTCTTAAAATCAACATATACTACATTTTGCCGTTAAAAGGAGAAATTCTTAGACTAGAAGAGAAGCTAGTGTTTGGTCATCTATCTCAAAAGGTGTGAGCAAAAAGCCTCAGAAACTACTCTTCCTTTTTCCCAATTCGATTATTCAATGTATTCTACAGTTTCGAAGTAGTCATCCTATTACGCATATCAAGGGCTTTGAATAAACTGCATAAAAGTCATTCAACTACGCTAGATTCTAACAGAGATTTTGCGGCATAGACCACATCACAACCATGTCCTAAGTCGCAGATTCTCTGTTGTGCTGACCATTGTCGACTATAACAAAACGTCTGCCAACACAGAGACGTATCCAATTCTGGCAGAGATCATAGACCGAAGTAGTAGTCCTACAGTAAAAGTCAGCCGTCTATTATCGTAACTGCGCAGTATTACAGCTTGTTCATCGATCTAATACTATTTATAGCAAGAGGGAAACTGGAAAGACGACGCTTCATTGCTGAAGGTGTATATTGCTACATCGCAGTGGATAATGGAGTCATCCGACTGAAACGACGACGACATGCAAAATTATGAAAATTCTAATCGAATTTTTCTTTTGCTGACGACATTATTATCTTTTTCGAGGAACACCAAAGGAGCAGTGAAGTTGCTCAACGAGATCAACGATGGAGAGAAACGAATGGTCAGCACAAAAATTGATCAAAAATAAATTATCGTCTTTATAGACGCGCAGGGCTGAGGTTAGCAAGTAGAACTGTATTTTCTGATTACGAAAGCTACCCTATAAATGTGATTGAAGAATTTAATTAGCAACATAACCAGATAAAGGTGGAAATAATACAGGTGAGCAGAAGAGCTACAGCTTCCAGAATCCAGTTGGGGCGCTAACCACCTAGTATACTTGAAACTCGTTGCTCAGTTGATGTTTTGATTGCATGAAAGCTTCGCTTACCAGCCTAAATACGACTCAGCAGTTAATTTGGAAATTTGACCACATATGTCGTTTTTGCCGAAACGATTAGCTTAGATTTTGGGAACCCATCTCATCTTCGAGATTCAGAAAGAGGTACCTCGACAACGAAGCAGGGAACACTTATGCAGCGATAATCAGATTGTATAAGACGAGAAGAGCTCTGAAGTAAACTAGGAGCGAACTCAAGCGTCATAGGACGATTACTACACAATGCACGGGTATGTATGCTGCTGAAGTCAACCATCTGCATTTATATGTAGATGGAAAAGTTTCAAGGATAGTTTGTAGCTCGCGAACATCATCATTCTTTAAACTCAATCTAATTTCTGAGCTTGGTCAGCTTTTATTTATTTGCAATCGTTATACTATAACCAAAAAAATGGAAAATGGGCTCTGTTATATAAAGTAAGATGAAGACTTCTATGAGTATCCACGTGAGAATGTCCTACAGAAATAGTTTCGATGGAGCAAGCATAAAAGCTCTCTGACCTCTTCTCTTACTTGCATGTTACGAGTGGTCATGAAAATTTCGTTGGGAGCATCCAATATACGGATACACAACAAGGATGGTTTTGGGGTCAAAGTCACTATCCTCGTTCGAGAACAAAAGACCTCAGCGCGAAAAACACTCAAAGCGTTTTGGATCCACGACAGAAGCCCCAAGATGAGCCGCAAAGACGAATACCTCGTCATAACACGTGACTTGGGGCCATACCTCAGATCATTCTTCTAACCTGGGTCATGGGACCACGCCCCTCACGCACAGTCCTTGTCCATACAAGACCTTTAGCGGTTGGTCCAGATAACATCTCACAGACCATGAAACAAAGAGGTACGTAAACTGTTCTGCTCTGGTTATGAAAGAGCTTGTCTGAGTGTTTTGCATATCAATTCCACTCCTTCAGGCTCTTAAGAGGGCGAAAAAGCCCGAAATGTCGGCTATCATGATCAAGTTCATTGTACTGTTAGTCTGTACCGTATAAATATTCAAATGAACAACTTCGTACTTGCTGAATAAGGAAATCAAAGTAGCAACCGACATCGAAATACCACCGCTTGACGACTGCTTGTGATCAAGATGAGTATGACCGACATGTCAAACTTAAGGCTGTGGATTCAATAACGTATTAAATTAGAAAATCAACTTTGATGTTTTGATTATATATGGCTAACTAATTATATGTTCTTCATCACACGCAAGACCATTGATTTCAAAGACCATTCAGTTGGCCCTGCCACTTTTCATTGAGGTGAAAAGAATTAGAAGATTTAATGTGTTTGTCATATAATGCAGAAAAAATTCTATTTGTCCAGGAAGTAAAATTGAAAGTATATCTACAGCTGTAGTATTGTGATTTTCGTGTCTAAAGTACTATAAAAGCTCTTCAAGAAAATAAATGTGGTTCGAATCTTCGAATGAAACCTTGACAAAGGAAGCAAACGTGCTTACGAAATGAATCTATGTGCATGAAGCATCTAATAATCACGAACAGTCATATAAATATGTCGAGGGTGCTTTCTGTCTGCGGCCTCATAAATGTCAGCTGTACAAAAGTTTTTAGTGTTCAGAATGAATGCCACTTCATTACTATTTTTCGGCATACTAAACGATCGCTTCCGAATAGAAAATTCCAGTCAACAGCTTTTCTTTGACCACAGTATCATTCTTGAGAGAAGAGTATCGACTAAAATACATTTCGCTGACCTTTTTTACTGGTGATATGGATAACGGAGTTCCTCAATTGACAATAAAGGAAGCATCCGCATTAGGAGAAAATTCTGATTGTTCCTTTGTTTAGGCTACTGTACTATCGCCCTTCGGAAGGACAACTGATGAGCTCAACGGGAGAGCTAATGGAATAAGACCAAAGATAAAAGTTCAAAGTGACAAAGCTCATGAGAAACAATAGGGTTATGGAGGAAGTGAATATCATATGTCACATATAAAGTGGTCATCAGATAGGCTTTATTTACGACTGACGACGATGAAAATGATAAGGGCATACGACTAAATCTCAAACTGGTCTGATTAGAAGCCTGCTTGATGCATTTAACATTTGCTTGGATTACATAGTCCAGATTTTTCGACCATCCCGAGTAGAATCGTCATCATCATCATCAGTAACATGTAGATCAAGCAGCAAGGCGACAACGTAATGGAAAGATGATCCCAAAACAACGGAAGTGGAGTGAGAATGTTAGCAATCAATGAAACGTGGAGTTGATATAAGTGAAAGATGCAAAAAAGACCTAGGTAAACAGAAACCAGTGGTAACGTACAATAACACACACACAACATGCACACCTACATCATAGACGCGCACAAATATGCACAAAAATGCACGGAAAGTCACATAAATACACACATACATACACACATACATACATACGTACACACATACATACATACATACTACATATACGTACATACATACACAATATTACATGCATACATACATACATACGTAAGTACGTACACGAAGATTCCTGCGATTCACAAGGGTGATAACTGCCTGCTATGAACATGTGGGTATGCCTTCGTCTAGTTATACCGTAATTTCAGGGTAATCTACATCAGTCCCTGAAGAAATTGTAAGCAAGAAGAGATGCTCTCGTATTAGGCAATCTCACTCACAAAATGACAGAACTTTCATCAATATCGGAAGGCTATAGAAAGTGGGAAAGGAAGAAGTGCAAGATTTTGGACATACGTCATCAATATTTTTTGCGCCTTACACTGGTCTGTCATGGGAACTTCCAAATACACGTATTTCGGCCTTGGCAGCTTCGTCTCTTAGGCAGGACCCCTCGTCTCAACCAATGCTCTCAGGGAACCCCAACCCTTTACATAGAGAAGGAGCAGACGTACTATTTACACGTACCGTCAAGCCAAGAAAAATCAACTGTAAAATACTGCCGATCTAGTTATTTATTTCACTTGGCTGTACGTGTAAATGGTTTGTCGTCGCCTACTCTCTACAGAATGTAGGGGCCCCCGATAGGATTGATAAGATGAGGATACTGCCTAACTAACGAAGCTGCCAAGGCTGAAACATGTGCAGTAAGCTCTATAAGTGCTCATATCAGACCACATGTAGGAGCTCAAGAAATAATTATCACGTACATTGAAATTTGAGCGTGTTCTTAACAATACACTCGAAACGAACGGTATAATGCAAGATTTTGCACATTATGAAAACAGTAGAAAAGGCGCAGAGAACCAAAAAAAAGGAAAATAAAAGGGTTCATCACTCTCAGAAATTTTTCTTGGAAGAGAATTCTTTGTCATTGAGTTATAGCCTATTTAAATCTGCTTTCATGATGAACTTATGATTCTGATAATTTCAGGTAGTCTAATTTATTCTGTTGAGTGTCATGATTCGAAACCACAACGTTCGTCTGTCTTGCTATTAAATAATGAATACTCTAAGTAACAAGTGATACGGAACGTCTTTTTCATAATAAATGAGAAAGAACGGAAATAATCCAGAAAGCAGAAAGAAAAGAGATTGAACCAAATAGAAATGAGAGATAGAAAGCACAAAAATGCTGATAAAAATTAAGGACAAATGATAGAGAAATTGAAACTATTCGTGAAACCGTGACTACTTTCGTAGATTGTCAATATAATTTTGCCCTTGAACTCTGGGTAGATTTTCTTGAATAGACAGCCAATTTTTCTTCGAAATCTTCGATATCCTTACAATGAAGGAAAAATCCTTTTATTCTTTTATAGAACAGTGTGATTGTGACATTCTGTTTACTTGGATATTTTTCCCTTGTTTTGGAGATAGTTTGTCTCTCCCAAACAGCTAAGCAATTGAGACAGTCAGATTTAGTAAATTTGATGGCAAGCTTAAGTCTCCGTTATAACCACACACACTTGAAGTACTCTCCATCACCCTTCCTTAGAATTCACTTTCCCTCGACCACATCAACAGTGGCAAAGGCGGATTCCTGGGAAGCTCAACAGAGTTTCTCGACTTTTCTATACTTCAGCATACTAGTGGCTGTATCTCGCACTGTACCCTGCCGTAAAAAAGGGTAGACAAAAGTTTTGACTCTTTGAAACCAGCTTTGAATAGTATGAATGAAAACAACGGCAGAAAAAATTAACAGTCGCAACTCATCTAGAACCGAAAAAGCAAGCACTTTTTTCATTATCACTGAGCGCTTAAGTAAGTGAGAATTTATGAAGTGTCGAAGACCTTATACTGCTTTCAATGCATTGCACGACTGTTCTCGTACATCAGTAAATTGGATCGTAGAGAAAAATTTCAAATTCTGTAGGACTGTTCGAGTTGTGTTACCGAACAACTTGACCCAAATCAACATAAGAAGAAACAGCTCATATCATTCTTGTACCCTCGTTACATTTCAACGGATTTATCACGAAAAAATCTTTTGCGTTTATTTAGCCTACAGAAGCGAATCAATGCACAAGATAAGAACACAGGATGAGAGGGAAATCTTTCGACTATTATCCTTCTCAACCAATGTATAAATGCTTTTGTCGAAGAATTGAAGAGCTCTCTACTTCATTTCATGCTTACTGCCGTAATAGGTAAAATTTTTATCACTGACTTTATAAATTCCCAAGACCGACAGTCTATTAACCTCGGCATGCTTCAGTATGATTCTTGATTTTCTTCTTTGAGCAGAACACGAGGTGTTACATTAAACTTTAATCGATAGCTGACGTTTCGGCAGTTCGCCTTCTTCAGAGCCTGGAAAGGTCAAAATGTTTGCAATACAATCAGTCAAACACCTCCATTACTTCTTTAGAGAAAAACACCAGACCTAGATTTCAATCGCATCAAGCAAAAATCAACACTCAACATACCCACCGCTTTTTATATGTGTTCCACTGAATGATCCAAGTGGAGATCACCGGAAAGAGAGACACATAGGCTCGTAATGCACCCTACCCATCAAAACAACAGTCTTATATACTGGCTCATATCACGAGTGTTTACAAGGCATTCCTCCCTGCGGTTTATGGTTGGATTGGTCGTATTAATCCAAAATGCTTCCAAGATCTTTCGCGCTGATGTTTTTTGCTCCTGCGCAAGGATGGTGACTTCGATTTCAAAATCACTTCCGTCGTGCTTCTGTGCTCTATGCGTCCCTAGCGGGGTGTTTCGTCTATTAAGACGCTTGTCAGCTAGGTGTTCTTCTATGCTTGCATAGAGCGGCCTACCCGTTTCGCCTATATATTTATCACTACACGCTTTGCAAGAGATTAGGTAGACTGTACCTACGCTCATGCAATCACCGCCTCTGCCGTTAGGACATATTTTACAATCTTTCGTTATGCAGAAACGGTCATATAAGCGGTTTCGAACTAATTGGCGTTTTAGAGTATTCGGCGGTATTTCTATAATGGCCACCGATTGCTCTAAACCCGCTCTTTTCAAACATCGTTTTATAGCTGTACTAATCTCATTTGAATAGAACGGGATGATAAACGGGACTTTGCTTTCATTCAAGTTTTCGTTCGGAGGCGCATCATTTCCTCTAAACCTAAGCCGAGGGGTTACAAATTCGTATCCATTATAAATGGCTATTTCCCGAGCCAGTTTCACGGATTCTACTCTCTGCTCCTCCCCGGTACATACATTGGCTGCTGTTCGAAAACATGTTTTTTACTAGCGCCTTTTCGTATGTGAGGGATGAGATGAGACATAGTGAACCAGGATATTCTTATTACTTGGCTTTCGGTACCACTTTCGGTAGCCGCTCTCAGTTAAGTTTATTTGCACGTTCAAAAATAGGAGCCAATCGTCTTTTGGTAACTCACGGGTGAATTTTATATACTCTGACTGTTCATTCAACAATCTAAAACAATTATCTAGCTCCTTTTGAGTGGAACAGATAACCAAACAATCATCTATATACCTACAGTAGAGTAATGGCCGGAGATCCATTACTGGTGCTTCCACTTTAGACATAAAGGCAATGGCCAGGTAGGTGCCAGTCGCTGTCCCATTGCCAGCCTTCTGGTTTGAGCATAATAATTCCCGGACCATCTGAAGACTGAGCAGTTCAGGCACTCTTTTAGTAGGATCATTAACTGCTCAGTCGTCAAGCCATACATGTTTACATCTCCCTGGTGTTGTATAAGAAGCTCATGTGTGGCTTACAATGCGAAGTCATTCGACACGTTGGTATATAAAGCAGTGACGTTGAATGACTCCATTACGTACGCGTTGTTCGAGTTCGCGTTACGTAGACGATCCAGAAACATCTGAGTGTTCGTCAGATGGGCTGGAATGTGTCCTAGCAACTGGGATGTTAATAAAGTCAAGAACCATGCTATCCTATCCGTCGGTCCGCCTACACAACTGGTGATAGGTCTAACTTTGAATATAGATGGATCATTAGACATCAGATCATCAGTAGGTACTAACTTATGTGTTTCTAACTGTCGAGGAATCACAACAAATTCTCCACCCTTATCACTAACTGATAGCCTTATCCTACCTTCGCTTATCAACTCTCGAACCTCTTTCATGCCACGTTTTTGTAGTTCGGTGAGGTTCGATTGATATCTTTTCTGCTATAGTGAGTGAGGGTTCTAAAAGTTTCGTCCGCAAATTTCCGGAATTTTCTATCTACCTCCTCGTTGGGGGTCTTGTTGTCTATAGAACGGCTGAGGAAATGGTGGTATTAATGCCTCTACTTGCTGTTCAATCCTATTAGTCTCTTCAAATCTGGCCTCTTTACGGAGTTGATCTTGCAAATCATGTAAGCCACATGCAACCTTACGCAAGGACACTTTAGAAATGGGTTGAGATGGTGAAAAGCTTGGACCTAATTCTAATAGCGAGCGCGCACCATCAGGGAGAGTTATGCCTCCTAGCACCGTGACCCTTGAATTTCTTGATGCATTACTTGCCCTAATGTGACTCGCTTGATCTTCATTAGCGGTATCCGTATGGCTTCTCAAAGTCATGTTATGCGATCCTAACCTGGCCATTGCCTTTATGTCTAAAGTGGAAGCACCAGTAATGGATTTCAGGCCATTACTCCACTGTAGGTATATAGATGATTGTTTGGTCATCTGTTCCACTCAAAAGGAGCTAGATAATTGTCTTAGATTGTTGAATGAACAGTCAGAGTATATAAAATTCACCCGTGAGTTACCAAAAGACGATTGGCTCCTATTTTTGAACGTGCAAATAAACTTAACTGAGAGCGGCTACAACGAAAGTGGTACCGAAAGCCAAGTAATAAGAATATCCTGGTTCACTATGTCTCATCTCATCCCTCACATACGAAAAAGGCGCTAGTAAAAAACATGTTTTAAACAGCAGCCAATGTATGTACCGGGGAGGAGCAGAGAGTAGAATCCGTGAAACTGGCTCGGGAAATAGCCATTTATAATGGATACGAATTTGTAACCCCTCGGCTTAGGTTTAGAGGAAGTGATGCGCCTCCGAACGAAAACTTGAATGAAAGCAAAGTCCCGTTTATCATCCCGTTCTATTCAAATGAGATTAGTACAGCTATAAAACGATGTTTGAAAAGAGCGGGTTTAGAGCAATCGGTGGCCATTATAGAAATACCGCCGAATACTCTAAAACGCCAATTAGTTCGAAACCGCTTATATGACCGTTTCTGCATAACGAAAGATTGTAAAATATGTCCTAACGGCAGAGGCGGTGATTGCATGAGCGTAGGTACAGTCTACCTAATCTCTTGCAAAGCGTGTAGTGATAAATATATAGGCGAAACGGGTAGGCCGCTCTATGCACGCATAGAAGAACACCTAGCTGACAAGCGTCTTAATAGACGAAACACCCCGCTAGGGACGCATAGAGCACAGAAGCACGACGGAGTTGATTTTGAAATCGAAGTCACCATCCTTGCGCAGGAGCAAAAAACATCAGCGCGAAAGATCTTGGAAGCATTTTGGATTAATACGACCAATCCAACCATAAACCGCAGGGAGGAATGCCTTGTAAACACTCGTGATATGAGCCAGTATATAAGACTGTTGTTTTGATGGGTAGGGTGCATTACGAGCCTATGTGTCTCTCTTGCCGGTGATCTCCACTTGGATCATCCAGTGGAACACATATAAAAAGCGGTGAGTATGTTGAGTGTTGATTTTTGCTTGATGCGATTGAAATCTAGGTCTGGTGATTTTCTCTAAAGAAGTAATGGAGGTGTTTGACTGATTGTATTGCAAACATTTTGACCTTTCCAGGCTCTGAAGAAGGCGAACTGCCGAAACGTCAGCTATCGAAAAAAGTTTGATGTAACACCTCGTGTTCTGCTTAAAGAAGAAAATCAAGAATCATACTGACTTATAAATAAAGCAAACCTGAGATTTTTATGGCACAGAAATGGGAATATTTAGTCATTAAAGTTTCCAGCCCAACAATATTCTAAACGAGGAGGAGCGACTGTAAACAATCAACTTGAATAATCAACTCTGAAGCAGACGAAGACGTCAAAACGTTCGCTCAGAGAGGTTCTAATTTACCGACCTTGTGCATTGGCTAAATTCCAAAAGAAGCTTTCAGCTTAAGTCAAACGCTACCCTAAGTTCCATGTGCAGAGACTTAATTTTCTTGAAAACTATCGGAGTAAAAACACTTCATCCTTTATTTGCTACAAAAAAGCACATATCTTCAGAATAGCTCCTATTTTCCAGTGTGTTCAACATGTGTCTTTTACCAACTATTTCTTTCATTAACCACGAGTGCTATTAGTACGAATAGCCATGTCAGTTGCCTCCGGTACATTTTTATATGATGTTACACACTTTAATAGCAGGGTACGATGTGTAAAAGCCCACAAGAATGCTGAATTTCAGCATATATCAGCAGATCACTTAGAACTCGAGAGGAAAGTCTTCTTGGCAAGATTCATGTGCTATATACTAACCCAAGTCATGGCCCTTGCTTCCACTCTCTTCCAGCCTATACCACTGCACGTACTTCTCGCACACTTCGCATTCCAGAACCGAGGTCCTTTCTCTGCTTTTCTATGAACCCTGTTATGACCGTGATCGGTGAAACTCAGCAATAATCCGTCAGTGGGATTCAACTTCGAAGGACAAATCTTAATTGGACTTAGTTAATAAGAGACCATGACCAAAATCGGATTGACAATATCTTCAACCTATTTAAGAGTCGAAATAGTGTAACACTTAATGCAGTCTCAGCTTAAGTCGTTTGAAAATGCCAGCTTGAGCTAATCAGAGTATAACTGTTGACGGGAGATCGCTCACAACACCGGTAGAATTGAAACATGGCTGAAAGAAAGGAATAGCGAGGGTGCCGAATATCTTCGTGGATGCCACACGAAATTCTGGAAAAAGTAGTTACATTCTCAGGTGGCCCAGCTCCACTTATCCCAGTAGTGGATTATTCATAGACTTGTTATCCTGCAATGTAGATTAGGTTGCTGACTTGAGTTGTGCGCGAAGATTGATGGCTTCAAATTACCATCACGCTAATAGCTCAGTCAGATTTCCTTACTCACAAATGCAACTACTAGAACAACAGTGACTTTTGTGGCAGTAGAGAACCATAAATACTGAGATATCTGCTGAGAAAATATTACGAGATTGGTGGAAAACCAAAAAGTCATCCATTTTTGGTACAAATTAATATATGACTTCATAGTTCATGCCCAACAAAGTTTTTTTTATTCAAAAGCTATAAGGATGGAGAGATCTTTTCTAAATTCCTACAGCATTTTCAAACATCATTTTTTACTATAGAATCAAGTAATGCTGTTTTCAAATATCTTCTTTCTTAGTATCTGAACGTATAAGTCAAAATCAATATCAATTAGGCTTTTATCGGTGGCTATTATTGGAATACCACCTAATTCTTTGAGACGCCAACTAGTTCGAAATCGCTTACATGACCGTCTGTGTATAATAAAAGATTGTAAAATGTGCCCTAACGGCAGAGACGGTGATTGCATCAGCTTAGGTACAGTCTACCTAATCTCTTTCAAAGCGTGTAGCAATAAATATATTGGCGAAAAGGGTAGGCCGCTCTATGCCCGCATAAGAGAACACCTAACTGATAAGCGTCTTAATAGACGGAACACCCCGCTAGGGACGCATAGAGCATAGAAGCACGAAGGAGTTGGTTTGAAATCGAAGTCACCATTTTTGCGCAGAAACAAAAACACCGGCGCGAAAAATTTTGCAAGCACATCTGATTAACACCACCAATCGAGCTATAAACCGCAGGGAGGAACGCCTCGTTATCACTCGTGATTTGAGTCTGTATATAAGACTGTTGTTTTTGATGGGTAGGATGCATTACGAGCCTATGTGATGTTCGTCCGGTAATCTCCACTTGAATTATTCAGTGGAACGCATATAAAAAGCGGTGATTATATTGAGACTTGATTTTGTGCTTGATGCGATCGAAATCTAAGTCTGGTGATTTTTTCTAAAGGAGTGATGGAGGTAATTTCACTAATTGGATTACAGACAATTTGACCTTTCGAAGTCTAAAGAAGGCGAACTGCCGAAATGTCGGCTGACAAATAAAGTTTAATGTAACACCGTGTTTTGGTCCAAAGAATAAAATCAGGATTTGAAAGAATTTTCGTTGACCAAAGAGTTTCCTTTGGGGTTTAACTATCCAATCGGCAGATCAACTCACAAGGATTTCAATGATCTATTTGGTTTTCATTATGGACCCGATATGACGCTGTAACAACCAAAAGAAAATTGGATTTCGCACAAGATGGATCATTTCAATAGTTCTTTCTTCACTTCGAACCATTGGGAAAAACGCATCTTTTTATCTTTTCCAATGATTAAATAATCAATCGATAGCTGAAATCGAAAGAAATTGAGTGGTGCATTTACCTTTAAAAAGACCTTTTTATTGCGTTGAAAGGGCGAAAATAATAATTCGCTCCTCATTTGAAGATTTCTCGCTAATCAGGGCCCCTCTCATATAGTTTCAAGAATCAAACGATAGATCAAATATCAAAGTTCCAACAATGTTTTCAGTTTCATTTAACGGACTTTTTAGTGTACCATAACAACCAAAGAATATTGGGTTTCGCATTTAATCCTTTTATTCCAGTTCTGCAAAGCCCAATCTTTTTTTGACTGTTACAGGGTGATCTGGGGTTGTTATTTGAAACTAAATAGATCACTGTATAATTAAAATCTAGTCTATCGGCTAATTACTGATATTCCAAAGAGAATTTTTTGGTTAGCGAGAAATCTTTGGATTAGGTGCAAAATATTATTTTTGCTCTTTCAGCGCAACAAAATGCCTTCTTAGAAATGAAAGGCACTGAATGGTTTCAATTTTTTTATTTGAGCTTTCAATTGGTCATTCAAACATAAAAACGATCGAAAAAATACGTTTGTCCCAGTAGATCAAAGTGAAGAGAGGATGGTTAAAGTGGTCCATTTTTTGCGAAACCCAATCTTCTTTCGGCTGTTACAGCGTAATACCAGGTCCATTATAAAACCAAATATATCAATGGAGTCCCTAAGATTTGATTAATCGATTGGTAAATGAAACTTGAAAGGAAAAGCTTTGGTGAGCGAGAAATCTTCCAACGAGAAACAAAATCTCGTTTTGCTCATCCAGCCCAAAGACAGGACCTTCTTGAAGAAGGAATACACCGTTCAAATTCATTGATCTAAGCTATAAAAATCGTTAAAAATAAGCGCGAAATAAATTTTTTGAAAGGTCGAAGTGGCCCCAGCTAACGGAAAAGTACCGGTAATCGTAATACGTAGCTGGAGTAAGTGTAGGACGAGCAAGCGTTCATCATTGCCTAGAGTGATAGTTACTATGTCCTTATCTGCACCCATGTTTCGAAATGCGTTTTTTTAAAATTGCATTTTGGCAGATTAGTAATCATTCCACAACATGAATTTCGAAAATTCACCGATGTAGTTTATTTTGTAAATGGTTTTTATATTTTGCTGTAATAGTAAAGTAAAATTTTATTTCACACTCAAGCAGCTGAACGCAGCTTTTCATTCAGACATTCAATAACGATTTGGTACCAAGAATCTCAGCAATTTCGACGATATGTTCGGCTTTCAGGTGGACTTTTTATTGTTTGTTACAACTACAAGAGATCATTTTTGACAAATTACTCCTCTCTAATTTTATCCCTATGATGACTTTGGGTCCTGTAAAGAAGTAAGGAAGATCAAAGCTAAAGATTGTATATGTAAAAACCTTGAATAGGCAATGAAAACTGCTCTGTCCGCTTTGCACGCATCGATTCTATAGCGATCGGCGGTTCCTTAGGGATTAATGCATCACACATTTGTTCAATAAAAGCAAAAGGAGCGCATGGCGCAAAGGCGCAGTGGTTAGAGGTGCTCTACGTCGCGCACAAGGTCGATGATCTATCTCACGCTTATGGCTCCCAAAGACATCCATTTCGGGGTCAGTAGATAGTTACCTCACGGCTTCAGACTCAGCTGGAAAACAGCACTGGCTCGCTACAGCGCGAGACACGCGAATCCACTGTAAAGGTTAGATGTGCATTCAATAACCTCAAACGAAGTTAAAAATTGAAGGCGAATGTCAGATGCATCCTTTAGGGATCAATCAATGCCGAGAGCTTTATCCTTTATCCTTATATTGATAAAAATTTTTCTTCCTGAAAACAGAGTTGAGGTCATGATTAATAACTATTCAATAACAATTTTGCACTCTTTCACTAAGCAAAGCAGTAAATTATCGCCCAAAGTAGAAGTTACTGAAAGTTCGCTCTGCAAAATTGCACACGTAGCCATTTGTTCAATACAAACATGAGATGGATACCAAGTACCGGATTGGTTATTAACTCAGTAAATCGCCAGCTCACTCCAAGTTGTCATACAGGCCATCTATTCATCCAATGAACTCTGCATCATTTAGCGAACCGAGTGCTGCGTTCATCCGTAAGAGATTGCAATTGTGGATTGTAATCTCTTTATCCTTCGTAATCTTTCGTATGCTTATGAGTTATGAAATTTAATGATAGCAATAATCCTACTAGATCTTCTCAGAAGTTGCGCACTAGAGCAATAAACCTCAAATTTGCTAGTAATTGAAATTGCTCAACGGGAATATTTAAAATATGCGCTTTCAGCCTGAACACAAATCTGCCATCTCAGGAAACAATTAAATAGCGAATTTCTGAGCTTTCTTTTGGTACCAAATTACTCCATTCTTCTCGCATGGCTGCCCAACGAGGCCCGTATCGAAATTCGCTGCCTATGAGTACGGCCTGGGACGCTATGCACAGACCAGCCTTCGAGAACAACAATCGCGCAAAAGCACAAGGATTTGTGTCCAGGTAATCAGCGCTTCCGTTTTTTTGCCGAGTTTTGCGCCGGCGACACTAGCTTGAAAGACCTGATGCGAATTAAAATCCGTCACCATCCCTGCAAGCGCTTCACATATTAGTGGCTTTTTAATTTGACGCTTGCAAAACATTACCGTCAAATAATCTTATCAGTTACTCACCTACAATATTTAGTTGATGAACTGGAAAACCATGATTACAGTGGGAAACATCAAAGTCAATCATTGGTAAAAGTGGCTCAATTAATTTAAGTCTATATAAAATTAGCGCACAACGCGAAAATCGGTTCACGCAAAGTTGATCGAGAGGCCGTCATCGAAGCAGCTGAATAGGATCCGACTCTGACTATCAAGGAATCAGCCGAGGACTTGGCTGTGGTCATGCGACAATCAGCAGAATAATGAAGGAAGCAGGCAAGAAGTGGAAAAAAGGTCGATGAATTCCACACGCGCTCACTCAAGCACAAATGCGCAAACGCCGGAACATTTTTGTTTGAACCCAAGGATGGCGACTTCTATGAGCGCGGTATTGACTTGTTGCTTGAGCGATGGCAGAAATGTGTTTAGGCTGATTGACGCATACTTTGAATTGTATTATTGAGCAGTCTTAATTTCTTCTGTTTAATAGACTTGCTGTTTATTGCTCTAGTGCCAGACATATGCTAAGACCTAATATTACACTCTCGTGTTGTTTATTGATTTCATACAATATTTAACTATGGATTCAATCAATCAAAGTGATGTTCGTTTATTGAATGTTTTTGTCGCTTATGCACGATCTTTACCCTCATTCAGGTGTTCAGAGACAACCGTACTTAGGAGGTCCTTCTGATTCCATTTGTTTACTTCCTATACTTCACGCTTTCACACCGCCATTACTGTTCAATTCGGGCTACATGGCATGGTTCTTTGGCACTTTTGCACTGCACACCGACCCTGGAAAAGTATGTGGAGATTTTGCCATTGTGAAAAAACTTTATAAGGAAAGCAATAAGCACTGAGGAGTCTAGCAAGGCGAAACAAGCGCCTGTTCAGATCTGTACAAGCGCTGTACCAGACCTCAGAAGAGGCTCAAGCATTTTATCAAGTTATCAATATATCTCTGTTATCAGCAAGGCCTATATAAACAGTGGGGAGTAGGGTAAAACAACATGCGGCCTTTTCAAGTTCCTCACTTGGCCCTCGTTGACTTTTAAAGACTCGAGTAGCCGGCCGTGAGCCCTTCAGATGTCTACATCGTGTGGCTCAGTAGGTGGTGGATTCGCTTTACATCACACTTTTATTCGAAGGTTTTTGTGAAAACCTATGACGGTCAAAACGGTGGATTTCCTACTCGGCGTTTGGCATGACCAACAATTTGATCCCTAACGATTCTCCTCCATCGTTGTCGTTCAAATGCATCACTGTCCGATCCACCTCCTTTTTAAAATAAGCGATAACAAAACTTTTCGGGTCTCCTATTGAACATAAATTTTTCATTTTGACAGGTGGGTTGTGAGAAGCGGGGCCAGCGTCCTCACAAAAACTGAGGGAACACTTTTTAAGTGCTCAAAACCTACCCTTTTTTGTACGATGTGCTTTCCAGATCTTCATAGACGAAGTAGCACGGTCGATTAGAGAAGGGACAGCTAGTGAGGCATTGCATACATCCTACCTCACTTTGTATGGATGTGTGAATCTGTCACTCCAGAATAGATCCAAATAATTTCGTGGATGATTTTCGGCACTGTCCTTTCCACTGGACTTCCCTTAGCGTGGTAGTGCGATTACAGTTGTTTTACTATTCGCGAAGCTTCAGTGGCGTTTGCAAAAACTCTTCTCACCTCTGAAACTTCAGCCATAATTGCTGTTCTCCTCTTGTCTCATTTATCACTCATCTCCAGTGTTTTGCAAATTCGGATGTAAGTTAGTTGTTTACTGAGGATCGTGCGACGAAGCGATGACGTATATTTTGGAGCTCTACCAGCGAGAAATTTCTTTCGATGACTTGAGAGTTTGGACATGATTGCCTCGTATAAAACTTATTGAAACTGCCTACGATATTCCCTTTAAGCGGAAATAAGAAATCTCATTTTGAAGGAAAATTGCGAAGACCGATCGAGTTAATCCTAACCGTTGAAATTACTAAAAATGTGCCTTGGAAAAGGTGGGTGATGAATATCAATTGGATTTAAAACCTTTGAACAGATTTCTAAATAATCTTTCTTTCCAGATTTACAACTTTCCACTTATAGCTAACAATCTTTTCATCATTGTGATGATTTGCCTGCCGTACTAAAATATTCCAAAGAACTCCTACGAAACTAAAAAATCAGCACCGGATTGACATGAACTCAAAAATTCGTGAGTGATGGTTTTCGAAGAATGCCGTTTTCTCAAAAAAAAAAAAAAAAGACAAAGAATGGGAATAAGGATTGTTCAACGTATCATGTGGAGCGACTTTGAGAGGGAGGAAACGCCGAAAGAGATCAGTGATAAAATGGCCAAGTTTATTTGTCAAATTAGGTTTCATATAGAAGAACTCAAAAGAGCGCGAAAATATATCTGTACTGAAAGTGAGCACAGAATTTTGAATACATAATGGTTCTGTGGAATATCACGCTCTACACTGTCCATTCAAATGAAGAACCAAATAAACATTCAATTCCAAACTCCGTGTTTAGTTTTCATCCAATCATTGTTAATTTGTGTGGCGAACCTTGTTGAGGCATTGATTTACGTCTACATGCAGTTCTTCGAAACTGCGTCTTATCTGGTCCTAATCGGCCATATCTGCTGGCAGCTCGGTCATGGTAACAGTGCTTACCAATTGATTCATTTCAAACATCATCTTATATAACAATTTTAAGCTCATTTCCTATGTTATAAAGTGAAAATGAACACAAGAGCAAGTTTTTATTACATTTAACACATGGAGCCACAAGTGACACATACATGTGCTACCATTCGTCACGTCGCGCGCCGCGTGCTGCAATAAAACATGGTAATTTGTTTGGTAAATTGAGATTTTAAAGCAACTTTATCACACTTAAATGATGGAATAGCGCAGAGTAAATCGAGAAATCTCCAATGCTTGAAAGATAAAGCAACATCATCACAAAGAGTAACAAATTTTTTCAACTGTTATATAACAAATGTTATCTTTCACTTAGCTTATGTTTTGTAATCATCCAATAGCTTGAAAAATTGCCAACTTTGTTGCTACACAGTTTATGACGCGATCTTCATATACGTTTCAATGGGGATAAAGTTATCCATATGATTTTAAAATGCGCTGCTCAAACTTAAAGGGTGATTTCTGGCACTACATAGTGAAAATTTGATATCATGTAAGCTTTCTTGCTAAGATAAGACTAAGTATTAGTGGAGGTACATTTGTGAATGTGTTTCTAGTGAAAAGCACGCCTAGTCTTCTAGAATTCCTTGCTTTCCTATGCGAAAGCTATAGAATTGGAGGAACAACGCCCCAACTTTATTTCCACATTTCTTTCTTTCGACGATATTAACTAAAGGTATTTCGAAAACACATTTTCCACAATAAGCAGCTTCTAAAAGAAACTTTTGAAGTACTTCTTGATATATGGTCGGTGCAAGCCTTGGCAAAAATGCATTCACCCATTTGAGCTCTGGAAAAGATGCAGTTAAGAATAATGTTCATATCGGAATATAAGCGGATAGAATAGAACGTTACTGCACTTAATACAATATAACAGTCTCCTCTACAACTCTATAAAATTCTAAACTCTTAAAATCTACTAATAATACAAAGTTACCTCGAAAATCGATGAATGGCGTTTGATGGCAATGTGCAGTATCATTTTTTACAAACACTTCATTGTTTTGTAGTTGTTTTCACAAGCTTCCATCAAAAAATCCTCATCGAGGTCTCTTCTATCATACTCAAACATTTGTTGACGATCAAACGCCTTTTAGTTGTGATAAAAAAAAACTTGATTATAAAAACTACCACATTGTCTTGCGAAGCGCTGCGCTCACCGCGCTCGCCGCGTGATTCCGCCGCCTGCGTGTGAAAAATCAATGTAAGACTCAAGGGGTTAGAGAACAAAACTAGTACGGTTTTTTCCCCTTACATTTTACAATACTCTGTGAGACTAAACTGAATTTCTGTTGAATGGGCTGACTAGTAGAGCCCGATACACGGGTTTCGACCTTGACGGTGTCATCACTCGGGCGGTAACCTTCGTCATTAGCCACTTCTCTCGGGGTGCTCAGTTCCTTTTACTAAGAGAAGGCGGCGATTAACATTCTATACTTTGTGTCAGGAGAAGTTCTAATTGAACACACAGTGTTGTATACTCAACTGCTCTTGGCCGGTATCGTTAGTCTATCAAAACCTTTTGTTTCGCGTGTTTTCTCAAGACCACGTATAGGGGACTGAAGACCTCGAGAGGTTTGACTAGAGACGAAGGGTACCGCTCGACTAATGAGACCGTCAAAGTCGAAACACTCTTATCGGGCTCTATTAGTCAGCTCCTTTAACAGACCACATGACATGTTAATTCAAGTAATAATTTCGATATTTTGAAATTTGAGCGTGTTCTTAAAAAAAACACTCTAAGCAGCAAGCATAAATTCAAATTTATCGTCTTCCGGTACCACTCAGGGGGCTGTTATTATTTGTTTTTTTTTACGATTTCCGACGTTCGTTTACCTTTTTCTCAATAGGATCATAAAACGTGAAGTTTTGAAATGTGGGGATTCCGTAAACGACTAATAACGACGGTGACACCGTTGGCCGCACACACTTCGGCGAGAGGTCAATGTACTGACGGTTGAAAAGTTGGACTAAGTCTTTTTCTCAGTGTGTATTACTTTATTAAAAAGCTAATATGAAGTTGAAAGAATTTTTTCAGGCAATAATTCGACTCATCCGTCATCGCAACCAGACCTATCTCGTAGAATGTCTACTGTCGTTCGTTTTCCCATGTAGTTCTTCGTGGTCCAACGAGTAGGATTCAGTGAATCCGACCCTTTTTGCCAATCTCCTGGCGGGCTTCTCAGTGAAAAATATAAGTGGAATGTCCAATTAAGGTCATATTAGAGTCATTGTGGAAAACTATTTACTGTGAGATGAACGAGATGCATTCGACTTCATCATGTGTAGTATCATTTGTCTGTTGTTCCGA
Source organism: Parelaphostrongylus tenuis (assembly GCA_019055375.1). Lineage (NCBI taxonomy): Eukaryota > Metazoa > Nematoda > Chromadorea > Rhabditida > Metastrongylidae > Parelaphostrongylus > Parelaphostrongylus tenuis. Next base: position 65,983 of record JAHQIW010005573.1, on the reverse strand, counting down.
CACCTTTACAACACTCATTGTTATTTTTCATTTCTCGTTTGCAATCGTTATCAAATTTTAGTGATTACTTCACCTGTTACACAGTGACAATTTTAGTGACAATTTCACCTGACATATCCAATCATAATTTCATCTGGCATACTACTCACAAGAAAACTTCACAGACAAACAGTAAAGAAATCGTTCATCGGCCTTGACTGTTCCCTTAGGAACGCGGCATGCATTCCGTTTTATCATACAGGATGTGCAAAGAGAGCATATTCATCCTATACATTGGCTTGCGGGTTAGCAGATAGATCACGTTCGTGCTACTATCCTGCCAGATGACCTCGGTGTGATTGTGCAGGGAGTAACCGTAGGCTTACTTAACCTTCGTGAACCCAGCCAAAATCATTTTTTTCTCAAAGCATCTTTCAACTACTACATCACGTAAGTAAGAAAAATCTTTTTCATTAAGAAGTTACAGAATACCAAATCAAATGCGTGTTTTTCCATCTTGGTAGAAGTTTAGAATCAAAAAGTCCGAAACCAGGCATCTTAAAGAAGGGAGAAAGAAATTCGATCTACGAGGACTGATATCTATTGGAGAAAAACTTTCGAAGAAAAACCTGAAGAGCAAGAATAAGTCTGAACGTTATATTAGCAACAAATGCTACAATAAGTCTGGAATAATGAGAGAACATCCAATTAATCTCATTGGTTTGCCATCGTCTTTCGTTCAAGAGTCCAGAATTCCGCTTTGAAGAATTATACTGGGTATTTTACTATGCAGTAGGCGCATAAGGTCGAACTAATTGAGATTGAAACATCAGACATCAATTTTCGGACGGGACTCTTAGAATTCTTAATCACTATCGCGCGATGATGAGCGCATGTGGCGCAGTGGTTAGAGGTGCCTGCCCTGCGTCGCCACACGAGGTCACTGGTTCGATCTCACGCTCATGGCTCACCAAGTCATCCATCCCTCCGGGGTCGGTAAATTGGTACCAGACAGGTCTCAGACTTGTCTGGGAGGATAAGCAGCACTGACTCGGTTCAGCGGGAGGCCACCGCGAGTCATTGTAAAGGCCAGATGTGCATTCAATCACCTCAAACGAAGTTAAAAATTGAAGTCGAATGCATGGCGCATCTCTCAGGGATTGATTAACCCTAAGAGCTTTATCCTTTTTTATCCTTATCGCGCGATGAAGCTGAGCTCCAGTTGAAAATCAACGCAGAAAAGCGGCATGCGACAGATACGGGAGCTAATAAAGTCCAAAACCATTAGACTTCAGTTAGTGATAAGGGGGAGAGTTCGCGGTAATCCCCTATCAACTGGATGTTGAAATAACGAAAAATACCTAGAGGACATTGAAATCTATCGTCCATCATCTGATAAGGAATTTCACAAACAATATCGAAAGTTGAGTAGTGAACTCGTAACAATAGCAAGTTTGGCCGGTTCGAAACTTCCGTTATTTCTCAGCAAAAAATTCGACCCACCATCATGCGCCGTCTTGTACCTACTTATTAAAACTCATAAGTTGGTATGCACTGACTGATCTTGCGTCTACTGATCCATAAAAATTCAAAGTTAGACCCATCATCACCTGTGTGGACGGGTCGATGGATAGAATAACGTGGTTTTTAAACTTAATACTAGTCCAGCTATGAAAACGCATTCCAGCTTATCTTACCAATACCCAAATGTTCCCAGATCGTCTACGTAACGGTGCGTACGTATTTGAATCTTTCGACGTGACCGCTCTTTATACAAACGTGTTGAATGAGTCCGCAGTGCAAGCCATATGCGAGCTTCTAACGGAGCACGAAAAAACCACAAACATGTATGGCTTTTCCATTCAGCAGGTCATGGCTCTCTTAAAAAGGTGCCTGAACTGTTCTTTCTTTAGATGGTCTGGAAATTATTTTGCGCAGATCAGAGGGCTAGCAATGGGACAACGACTAGCTCCAATCCTTGCTATCGCTTTTATGTCTAAAGTAGAGGCCCCAAAAATCGATCATCGGCCGTTACTCTACTGCAGGTATATAGATGATTGTTTTGTCGTCTGCTTAACACAAGAGGAGATGGACAAATGTTTTGAGTTGTTAAATTGTCAGTCAGAGTGCATAATTCACCTTTGAGAAACCTAAGTCAAACTGGCTACCATTTTTGAACGTACAAATCAACCTATCCGAGAACTCCTACACCACAAAGTGGTACCGCAAGCCAAGCAACAAAAACATCCTGGTCCATTACCTATCTTCTCATCCGTCGCACACAAAATGCGGACTTATGAAAAACATGTCTTGAACAGCTGTTAGTGTGTGCACAGGAAAAGAACATAAGATAGAGTTCCGAAGCTTGGCGCGAAAAATAGTCACCTTCAATGGCTAAAACAAGGTGGGGCTCCTCAGGTTAGGATTAGAGAAAATTCGGCAATGCCAAACGGAAGGCCTAGCGAGGATAAAGTTCCATTCATCCTACCTTTTATCTCTAACAAAGTAAGTACAGCAATTAAACGCTCGTTGAAAAGAGCGGGCTTGGATAGTTTGGTAGGACTAGTCGAGATACCACCGAATACACTAAAGCGCCAATTAAGTCCTCAACCGACTGTATGACCGCCTCTGCGAAACGAAAACTGCAAAGTTTGACCAAACGCCAGGGACGGCGACTGCATGAAATCTGGTACAATTAAGCTGATCTCTTGCGAGGCATGCGGGGATGAATGTTTTGGCGAAGCGGGGTAGAACACTCTGCATCCGCGTAAAAGAGCACCTAGCTGGGAAACGTAACTCCGACCCAAAAACCCCACTAGGCACGCATAAGAAACAAAAGCATAAATGGGTAGATTTCGACGTTCAATTCACGATCCTTGCACAGGAATCAGAAACATCAGCGCTTAAGACTTGGAAGCCTTTTGGATATATAGTTTAGGCCCAAAAATGAATCGCAAAAAGGGGTGCCTCGTAATAACGCGTGACCTCGCACCATACCTCAGGCTAATCTACTCGGCCTGACCAGGCACAGTCTCATTCACGCACTGACTTTAAGTGGCAGGTCTTCAATGACTAATTGAACAACCTAAAAACCTAAGCGCGTGAGTGTAGTTTTCTAATGAATTTTGTACTAAGCGATCCAAGAATTCATATCTTACGTTTTCTGCTGAGGTTATGGAGGCTTCTGACTGAATGATTTGCGAATCAGTTTGACCTTTATAGGCTTTAGAGATGGCGAACCTCGCCGGAGCGTAACCCACCACGACTGTTGTAATATCATGTGCTGCATTATCGACTGTCTTGTTATATGCTACGATGATATTCAATAAATAATATCAATAACACCTTGGAAAGGCTAAAACAGAAGAAAACACCATTGAAACATCACTTTGAGCGAGTAGCATCATTGCAAGACTTTTTTTTTGCCTGAAAGCTGTATAGATTTCATTTTTGCACCCATACGACAGCTTAATTTGAAAGACTATGAATCTCAAGTTAGTAAGAGGTGGACCGCAGTAACCCTTACTGAAAAGTTTGACTAATATAATTATCGAGCAGTAATTTCATTGCTAAGTTTACTGTTCAAGTATCATCACAATTGCCCTATTGCAGACTCCAGTAATTGCAGATGAAGGCCAACTAGCAGATTTGGCATAATATTGGCAGATATTTTACTTTTCGTTATGAGTGTTTTCTTAAGACCATGCTCAAGTTTTGCCTGATCAACATTTTTTGAGGCATGGATGTGGTCTTTCATGGGGCAACTTATAGAGCACGATGAATGTCTTTCGGTCTTGACAATTTCGTCAGTCAGGTAGTATCCTTTGTCCTTATTTAGCCAATCCTCTAGGCGGAACCCCATCCCCTTATATAGAGTTGGCGCAGACGAGCTTTTTCCTCGTTCTATTGAATAAAATATCACTGAATGGACAGTGTTTAGACTCGACTGCTCTTGGAAAGGTATCGTTAAATATATCATACCGTTCGTTTCGAGTGTTTTCTTAACACCAAGCTGAAATTTACATATGCCTAATAATTATTTTTTTAACCATGCAAGTGGTCTTTCTAGAGCAGCTTATACGGCCCGATACACGTGTTTCGGCATTGACAGCCTCGGCAGTACAGCGTGGTCTCAAAAACACTCGAAACAAAAGGCATGATATATATAACGATACCAGCCAAGAGTAGTCGAGTCTAAAACACTGTCCATTTAATGATATTTTCATTCAATGGCACGTCTGAAAAGTTCGTTCGCGCCAACTCCATATGAGGGGTTGGGTTCCCCAAGAGGATTGGCTGAATGACAGGCGGAGGGTACTGCCCAATGTCAAGGCCGAAACACGTGTATAGGACTCTATAAGTTGTCCTATTTAGACCATATGCATGGCTCAAAAAATAACTACCAGACATATTTTACTTTTCTTGTTTCTGACTTTTCCTTTCCATCTAAGAGAACAACACAGAGATTTTCTTTAGTTGTTCATAATTCTATACGGACCACAACATTGCTTTGCCGTAATCTCTGTCGGCAACAAAAAAGTGTTTGCAAGCATTAGTGAATGCAGTTCTATCAGTGCTTGTTTACCAAGCAGTGAATCCGTTCTTCATGAAGACTTCAACTAAGAGTATTGTAAGTGGACTACAAAAATACACCTTCTTCTTTGATCCCTCAACATTCCTATTACTAAAAAAATTATTATGGACTAGTAGAATATAGATTTGAGCCTTTTATGTGGTGTAATATTGCACCTTAAGAGGTAGAAGTACTTGTCGGCTCTCTCGCAATTCTCGTCAGTAGCATATGTCATACTGCTGATTGTCATACTGATGGCTTGCGAGAAAGCTGGAGCGTACGTTTAGCATTTGAGGTGCCATTGTAGACCTTGTGAAAGGTTAAAGACTTTCTTTCAGACTAGATTTAATTTTAAGCGAGGTCTCAAAAAAGTTCATTAGGAGGTATTGTTACTATCTGATAAGACGACACGGTAGCGTTGAAATTGTTGATTGATTCACTTTTTTGCTTCCGCTGACGACACTGCAGCTTTTGAAAAATTTCAGTAAGTGAAGACGATGTTTGATGAGCTTATTGGAGCGGAAAAATAGATAGGACTACAGGTAAATGAGAACAAGAGAAGGCTGGTCATGGGACGTTCTCATCCTCATGGGAACGAGGAAAGAGGATTGTGGAAGGCTGCATATACTGAGTTGAGAAAACAGGCTTCAAAATCTGCTGAAAATTCAAAGTTTATGCATAGGTTCAATTAGAAACTACAACGATTATTCCTCAAAATAATAACGATCAATATTTAGATTTTCTGCCAACGATTTGCAAGCTTTCAGATCTGCTCAAAATCTCCATTCTCTGGGTATTAAATCAAAAAAAATTCCTGACATGCTTATTCGACTTGATCAAATGTCTCTAATTGACATCCAGGCAGTAAATTTTCATTGAGCGGAAAAGATCCGAGACTAGACGGTGCAGCATCTAGAATGTAGATTGGGTGCTGCAAGACCTCGACTCTCTTCAATTCATCCAACTTTTTCTTGGTCTTCTCTGTGGAGTGAGTTTTGGCATTTTCTTTTGAAAGAGCGCGCGCTTTCAAGCACTCAATATCGGGTACTTTTCTTTCAGCGAACCGTTCACTCGGGCCAGCTGCTCCTCCTTCGGCACCACAGATCTCCTTTGCAATATCTTTTGCCGAAAGTTCTCTTTTCAGCCATAGCGCATCAAACCTCGAAGCTCACTTTGTCCATCATCGTCCTTTGATGTCTAGAGAGTAAATCAAAATTTGATGCACTATAAGTAGGGTTGTTATGAGAGGTTTTTATGGAAATATTTCTAAGTTTTCTCTATGAGTTTACAACAACTATATTTTCTGAAACGATCGTAAGATTTCAATATTTGTGGATGTTGAGGAAATTCTTGCTGAGCCTAATACTTTTGAAGGAACTATCAATCCTTGCAAAAAATGTGGTGCAAGATCAGCAAAGTAATATGCATGTCAAGAAGACCACGTTAAGCATGTATCTTAGGCTTTCAGTAAACATAAGCGTAACACAAAAAAGTGATTTCACACGAGAAGGAGAGCAGAATGGGCTACATTTGGCCTCCGAGAAGGGACCACGACCAAGTGATGAATTTAAGAGTCTGCATCAATCTGTTCGATATATAAAATCGTATAGCGATCTGATTTGCAGCATGGATGCGAGAGTTTATATAGAACATTTGAACAATGTATTTTTGAAATGATATAACATGTTTTGAACCGTTTGTGAGATCTATGTACTAGGCAAGCGCTTGTTTCGTTCTCCAAGACTCTCCAACAGCGCAGTATCCCTGTTCAGCCGATCTCTTAAGGCTATACTCCTTTATGAAAAAATCGGCGCCGAGTAGTAAACCACCACAAGTTACGTGATAGAATTGTCTGACATTGCAGAGACTAGCGGTAAAGCTTCTAGCTGCCAAAATGAATCACACTTCTTCATTCATCCGCTATCAGACCTCGCTGAAAACATTGTCAGTTTGATAATGAATAGTCACTGCAGTGTCAGGGGATTCTATCACCCGACTCGCGGTAATTGTGTACTCGGCGTCGATTCCTTCCCAGGGTATAGCTTCAAGGGATCGGTTGAACTGAGAGACTGTGCCGCAGAAGAGCCCTGGAGAACGAAACAGGCGCCTGTTCAGCACATGAACCTCACAAACGGCTCAAAACATGCTATATCATCATCAGACTATCGTTATTTTTGAACGAAGTCTATAAAAGAGGTCGAATGGACAGGTACAATCTATTCCAAAGTTTAGCTAAGACATGACGCTTTATGAGCTCAAAGCTCTGTAACAATATAGCTCATTAGGTTTTGCCGACTATGAATCAGTTGCTAGAAGGATCATAAAGAAACTCAAAAGAACACATAGATTCATGTTGAATAAAATAATGAAAAGTAAAAAATGAAAACAAGAAATGGCATCGTAGAATGTCTTGGAATGATTTTTCAATCTGATGGAGTAACATCACTCATTCATTCAAACTCTGTACAGTGGGCCACCATCGATAGCGAGTAGAAAATTCATAGAAAACAATAAGCATGTATAGAAGCTATTTCCAACGTGACTTATATTTAGATTTTATGTTTCTCTAGTGAAATTGCGAATGCACTTGCTTGATTAGGTTGCACGTGATCTCAATCTTTCCGTGCTCTAAAGAGGAAGAACTCTGTGAAAACGCTAAATAATCGGTTGGGGAAAAAGTTTCGAGGAAATGCTATCATCTTTTTTGAGTGTGGGTCATTTTCTGTGTTTTTGGGCTCATTTGAAAGCCCGTCTTCTCTCGCGTTGATTGGTATATAATTTATCTATTTATTACGGAACTGACTTAACAAGCGGGCAAATTAGGATGTTGATAATGCACGAATGGCTCTTGGGTTTAAATGCAACGGTCTGTGAACGCATCAGTCTATCTTGGGGCGAAGTCAATTGTGCTAGTTTTTACTAGTTTATAATATCAGTTATATAGTTAATATTATATGTACTAGTTTTGTCTTTGCTCGGGTGTAATAGGTGTATAAATAAATGTTTTACAAGCATTTCCTCAGAACTTTCTCCCCAATCTGTCAATACAAGATCATTATAAAAATAGTCATGGAAACACTAATTGTAACGGAAATGGTTTTCAAAACAAATCAGTGCAACTTCAGTCTCTGACGATCTCGATAAAACGACATATCGAATAATGTTCAGTGATATGCTAGACTTTGAATCTGTGATGGAAGTTCAAAAACGCTTTTCACCCGTACTGGAGCCATTGCTAACCGCTGCGCTACCGGGGCTCCTGTTCTGAATCACTCTTTCACCAATATAACCTGTCGAACTTGTCGATATTTCAGCGAAATTCAAAAGCCAAATAAATGTGAAGATAGAAAAAAAAGTTGATGACTATGTGAGAGTGAAGGCTAAGTAGTTTTAAGGCTCAGCGATAGGTTAACATATGAAAGAATCACCAAATCGAAGTCGAGAAAAAATGCTGATACAGCGGTTTTTTTTCCAGACTGTACTAGATTTCCGACATCTGGAATTTCAGCGATCCCAGTACTACACCTGCTTCTAGAATACGCCTTTCCATTTCGCTATAACAGCGAAAATAAACTAAACATTCTACTCGGATCTCATTTTTTCGCTCGGCCAAGGTGTTTAATGGCCGTGCGTGTGGGATTTCCCAACATTTGCAACAAACAGCACCGAGGCGGCTAGAGTTTGTGGGTGGTCTTTATCAAACTTTTGATTGATGCTTGAAAGCATAGATTTATGTGACCCTGAGGTTGTGATTCGTTCTAGAAAAGGTCTTCATGGAGCGCTGGAAGAGCGAAAAGATTTGCGTATCGCAGTCCTACACTTTAGCTCAAGCTTAAACCTGACAGTGTACCTCAAACCTCATAGTATTAAGCGCCATAAAATGAGGATAATGTGCTAGGCCTATAGGACGACGAAGCGAAGTATACACAGATATCTGCCATACGCAATGAATTGCAATAGCGTATAGAATTACGCTGTTGGTGCTCTTTCTAAAAATTATCTGGCAACAATTTATTGACCCGAATCATGGTACACTCGGAATGTGGGGTAGAACCACCAACCGCGTGTGTGTTACAGAGCATCTCTGTCCACTGTGCACGGCTTCTCGTTTGAATAAATCTTAGAGTAATTTAGAGATACAGATTTTCTCACGTATCTTCGCAGTCGAGAGCCCTGATTGCTCTGCGTATAGCCGCCAAGTGTAGTTGTATTCGATGATATATGATCTTCTAAATGGTTTCAATAGAGGTAGGTTTTCCTTGTAGTAACTTCTAATGCAATACTTTCTTCGACTTCTACAATACTTTGTCTTTTAGGGTTACATCTGAGTTTTCTCACCACAGAAGTGAAAATAACACTGACTTTTGAGTTTCGAATTTTTATGATCGGCATGTGTCATTCGCGATAATCATCGAATTGACTCCTGTATACATAATAAGAACTTCCATTAGAAGTCGTTTGTTCCTCGCCGTATTGGCTCTTCGGTATCGCAATGAGAGATCCAGAATGCATGCTTTAGTTTATGTGGGTCCCCTAATCCTTACTGCTTTTATAGAAACGGATGATTCGCTAAACTATGCCTCATGCGGTTTTCGAAGAGGAAAATGAATCGCTCTTTGTATAATGCTAGCCAAAAACATCCATTTACTAATTTCACATTCTACTGAGCGATTTAATTGAAGCCATTTGTTTCGTTTTCTTTCAAAAGTAGGCGTGACCTCACTCGCTTTTTCAAAGGCGTGACTAGTCTTCGTTAGAAGCTTCTACGCTGCTAATTATTTTCTATTCAAGATTACGATATTTTTTAGTAATGGAGTGGTTAATACGGGCTAACGGCGACGTTGAAAGTATTCCAGACTATGACTGCAAGTGAGCTTCATAATTCTCATTTCTGTCCTCATGTGACCAAGAGTTCTTTCTAATGCTGTTCTGCCGAATCCTTAGTCTTATTTGTAATTTCATGTTTTGATCAATTAGTCATCTTATCTGATCAACATTAAAAGAGACTGACATATTTTCATAATTCCTCTTCACATGCTGTCCAAGCACATCATGAAGTCGTTTTTTTCTGTTGATCGCATAATCCATGCAGAAAGTTGGACTTGAACAAAGCATAATTTTTCGTGTTCTTCCCTCCATTTCTGCTATGTTAAAAACTGGTTGACCGTGACTTTAGCTGAGCCTTGAATGGACGATCTATCGCTCCCAAGTCTTTTCACTGGGTAATCTTGCACTGCAACGAAGAGTCACTCAAGACGGCAGTGGTTCTTGCGACAACAAGGATTTGAGAGTTTGCTTAAGAGTTCTGTAAAAAAACTATTGCGCGATTATATTAATCGTCAAAAACCTGTCCATCATGTAACAAGTTGACATGTAACTTTTACGGTACATACATAGGAGAACGCAAAGAAAGCATACTTCCACACTTTCTTACCGAGACCTCCTTGGAGATTTCAGGTTGTGGTGACATACAAGAATACAGTCACCTGAAATGGCAGAAAATCGTTGAACTTACAATCTCCCGCTCACGTTTACCGCGCTGGTCTTAGAGCATGACTAGCTTAGCACTTATAATTGTTCACTGAAATACTCAGTAGGCAAATATACGAACTCACGAGGGATTTGAACCCGCGCTTCACCCACGCCGGTGACGCGTGATACGTACCACCGAAACCACCGCTTGGCCACCACTCATTCTTCAATACCTCTCTATCACATCTATTAGTCACCAGCCATTTAACTGGTTCAATGGGATAAGCAATATCGCTTTATGAGCCTAGTTAAGCTGACACCATTATAATTATATGTTTCCAAGAATTCTTATGTTTTTACCGCTTTTTCGCAATGTTGCGACGTTTTAAATATACCAAAGAGAATTGACTGGTAAGCAAAATTTTTTGGAGATATAGAATGGAACTGATAGAGAGATATTGAAGAATGAGTGGTGAGTAAGCGGCCGGCTCTGTGTGTAGTGATACGCGTCCCTGGTATGGATGAGGCGCTGGTTTAACAACCCTTCGATGTCGAGTTTTTACTTATCACTCAGTTCTCCTAGGCATATTCAAAACATCATAACACTGCGAGAAAGCAGCAAAAACAGAAGATATCTTATCAGTAGAGGTGAATTTGCTTGAGTTTTGCACCAGCAGTTCACGGAACTGCCCACTTTTCTTCTCGGTGACATGACTAATGTGAGTCAAGCACAGTTTTTTGAAATTCACTAAAGGCTGTACTACTATGGTTTTTGGTCTTCAATAAAAATTAGCTGCGGCTTTCAACTTTGCGGATCTTCGGTAGGTTTTTTATTGAAATCACCCAAAACGGCAACCATTCACGCGACAACGCTTGAACAAATTGCAGTCCGACTCGTTCTCATAATATTTGCACATATGTCTGATAATTATTTTTGAGGAATCCATGTGATCTGTCATGGGAAGTTATTCAATGAACTAAATGTGTCTCGTCCTTGCAGCCTCGTCAGTTGTACAGTGCTTTTCGTCTTCGCCGATCCTCTTGATGGAAACTCAATCCCTTTACATCGAAAACACGCAGACGTACTAGTAATGTGCCATCAAGTTAAAAAAATCACTAAATGGACAGCGTTTACACTCAACTGCTCTTGGCTGTTTTATAATATCAACAGCGTTCGTTTCGAGTGTTTTCTTTAGACCATGTTGCTGCAATGATGAATAAGTTAGCTGTGAATGGACGGCTTTGATATTAAGAAGAATGGCACAATGTAAGTTATCTGCACTTTGTGAGCTGTTTTCATGCTCTTTGGATATTCTTCCTGAACTACGTGCCTAAAAACATCAGCAAGCTATTGTTATCACAAACGATGTGATTATTTTTCCATGAAATAGGAGTTCTTGTATAAGTTTGATAGGCCAAAAGTACACATTCATCAGAGCTCACACAAACCTCACTGTTCAAAAATTTTGTGTAACTCGATCTATACAAAAAGCAATTCACAACGACGGCTTTTGACGGAATTGTAATACATCTGGATCTATCATACCAGTCGTTTTCAATGTAGTGAGTTTTATTACGTGACGGAGCGTGTAAATATTACGCCTGCGGGTCCTTTATAAGAGGGCTCTCTCTCCCAGGAGGGATTGGCTCAGACAAAAGGCAGCGAAACTGACGAGGCTGCACGACCGAAACACGTGTATTGCATTGTGCAACAGACCAAATACATAAAGGATAAAAAGGATAAAGCTCTCGGCGTTGATCAATCCCTGAGGGATGCGCCATGCATTCGACTTCAATTTCTAACTTCGTTTTGAGGTGATTGAATGCATATCTGGCCTTTACAATGACTCGCGGAGGCCTCCCGCTGAACCGAGTCAGTGCTGCTTATCCTCCCAGACAAGTCTGAGACCTGTCTGGTACCAATTTACCGACCCCGGAGGGATGGATGGCTTGGTGAGCCATGAGCGCGAGATCGAACCATTGACCTCGTGTGCGACGCAGAGCACCTCTAACCACTGCGCCAGACCAAATACATAGCTCAGAAATAATTATGATTGAAATTGAATTTGAACGTGATTCAAAGAAAACACTCGAAACTAGCGGCGTGGGATTTGAGGTAAAATCATGATCATTCCTTTGATTATCAAAGATAAAAAAGTCATTAATTTTTTTCTGATTTTCAAGGGTATTTTTAAATTGGGATAAATTGTTTTTTTTACAGGGACTCGGATAGAAAACCCGGATATGTCAATATCTGGCTTGGGATATCATTCCTGGTTTACGGAGTGGCTGCTGAGGTGAGTTCACAATTCCTTGTTCTTTCTTCACAGTGCCTTTCTTTCTTTCAGTATTTGTGACTGAGGTAAGAAATTTGAGAAGATAATGAAAACTATAAGATTAGTGTAAACGATCGCGCTATGGAGCATTCTCAGTTTTCGCGACAGCGATTAGCCCTCACGTTAACAGTTCAAGGTCTTACTTAGAATACAGAAGAGCGTGATGCGAATAAAAGATTGGCTGTAGTTGAAGGAAATTCAGCAATTCTTTTTCGTAGCAGCGAAACTGGTATAAATCGATATATTCTCGTTCTTCAGCTACAAACCGACTTAATAGACGACTCTAGTCTCTCACAGTTTATATACAAATGTTTACGATTGTTAACTTGCCAGAGTATATAACAAACTTAGTTTAGAAAGGAGAATTATAGAATGCTTAGATATAATGTCTTATTAGACGAGAAAGCCGCTAAGGAAGCACGTAAAACATGGCCATGACAGAGTCAATGCTGGGATTTCAGCTTATAAGAAAGGTGCATTTGCGTTATCGAAGAGAATTATTTGAAGGGGTCTTTTTTGGTGGACAAAGACTTTCGCTCAGCTTTTGGCAATTATTCGGAATTTCAAATCTAGGCAATCCTAAAGATATACCTGCTTTCCAAAACGTCTCACAGCGCTTTTGCAATAAAAAAATTGAGTTTGGTTGACGCTTGTAGCATATTGGCCCATTTTTCACTGGACTGAGCTCTTCCCATAGATTGATAGTAATCATTCGATAGCAAAAACCCCGGCGATTCTAATACTATGCTTATTTTTTTAAAAACCTTTCACTGCACTGCAGCAAGGAAAAATCAAATTTTGCATATGCCGTGTATTGCTTTTCAGCTAGAGCGTGTGAGTGGCTGTTGTATCAATATGCAATCGATCGCTCGAGCCGGAGTTTCCTCTACATATTCACATTTGTCACGCTATTTTATGAAATTAGTTAATAAATGATATTATTTCAAGATTTTCCATCGCTTTAGGAAAACTGTGGATAGAACATACAACTCTCATACTTTCAGATTTCCTCTACATGCTCATATGCCCTTTGTACTTAGGCTCAGGCCACTTAGGCTTAGACATTCTAGCGGGTATATTTGGCTATGTGATGCAGAATTGGAAAACCTGCGCCCATAGAACCTTGGAAAAAGTTCTTCCTATAATTCCATTACGAAAAACCTAAAATTCCAACAAAACAGAAAAAATTTTTGAATATATAACGAAAATGGGCGCAATAACGCACGACGTGTGCGGAACACAACACTATTTCGTGTGCCGTAGTGCTACAAGGTTTTTGAAAAAAATGTATTTTCAAAAGCTCTGAGATTTGTTTACGAATGATTGCTAAAAATCTGATGGAGAACCACTGTACAGCGAAATATGCGGTTTGGAAAAAATTTTTCCGAGAACGGAAAAGTACCGCAACAAAAGTATAATTGTTGAAAAGTGGTAAGCCTCAATCCAATTATCACTGTTCGACGACAACTTGTGCTAGAATGTGAGTATAATAGGACCACAACTAACCAAAAGGTGCATAAAAAACAACTTACTCAGCAAAGAAAATAGGTTTTAGTGGTCATTAAAATTGGCCACTGTATGCAACCAGCCAGTCTTACTCACATTGTGCTGAAAATCATTCCTACCGCATCAAAATCATACAAGACGCTTACGGCAAACCATGATAACTGTTTTTTGGTTTTGTGCTTGCAAAATCAGAGCAGTCTGACTTACGCGATGTCCATGCGGCTCAGTATTATCTTGTAGGGAATGAAGAAACAATACCTTTCGTTGGACATGAACTCTTCATGAGAGTGTTAGTAATCAACCGAAAGCTCAAATCTCGAAAGAATGCTTCAGATGCTCACTTTTCCAAAGAGACTTTACAGAGTTATAGCATTCAAAATAACAATCGATAACTCTATTTCCAAAGGATTCAAAAATGTGTTCGCTTTCACACACACACACACACACACACACACACACACACACACACACACACACACACACACACACACACACACACACACACACACACACACACACACACACACACACACACACACACACACACACACACACACACACACACACACACACACACACACACCACACACACACACACACACACACACACACACACACACACCACACACACACACATGTATTTCTCTTATGACAGAGCTCTTTCCTCAAATCGTAAGCAGCCATTCGATAGAGTAAGTTTCGATGATTCTAATGTTTTGCTTACTTTTTTAAGAGGCCGTTTACCATTGCGGTGTAGCAGGGAGAATAAGATAAGATGAGCTTCACATACGCAGAACATTGCTTCTATCTATGGCGTAGGGGTGTCGGACGTAGATCGATACCCAACCTATCGATCGCGCTGGTGCCGCCCACATGTGTGGGGTAGTTTGTGCTATTGAATATAGGGTTTTTCTCCGCTCTAAAAGTAGCTCTAGGTGAAACGCCTAACTCTGATACTAAAAGATTGCTTCTACACCGTCATATGCTTCTAGTGTTCCCAGCGATTTATAAGCGTGATAAAAATGAAAGGCGCGATTGGGTAGGAGACATGATTTTTGATTGCTATATTGCTATAACAAGGTCTTTTCAAAAAACAAGCCCATGCAGCACTCTCTCCAGAATTTGGGCTTTCGACTGTTTGCTAGCCATCTTTTGAAAAATTCTTTTACTATGAAACGGGTCGTTTCTCCTCACTGCCTGCTAACTTATTGATCCGTCTATAGCTTTCTGGTCGAAGTATGTCGCCTACTGGCTTAGTGGTCGTTGTAGTCTGTAGTCATTCAATGAAGGGCCTATCGTAGCTTAGTAATCCAGTATATGGAATTTTCAATCACTTCATTCCACTACTTCTCTCTTATCTAACAAAAAGTCCCATCAGCACAATAATGAACAATAATGAGACGATCGAAAAAAGTAGAGAATCAGATTATTGCATCAATTCACATATGAATAGTGATGGAGGCCAGTTTGAAAGTTTTTGTTGGAGTACCCACAACCTCAAGGTGATAAACGATTTATGAGATATCTGAACAAATTTTTTTGCAGTTATAATGATTAATGATTGGAATTATGCCGCAAAACGCTATGAAATGGCTTCAGTAGAAGAAACATTTGCTTATATATCTCCTTTTGCCTTTCCATAAATCAAGCTTCAAAATCTTCGCTGAAGGAAATTTACTCTGGATTTTCTTTGCCTATTCTTGTAAATAAGAATTAAGGTCATGGAAATGGTAACGTTTTCACATCAGTAAACCTAATGCCTTCGATTAGATGAACAGCCAACTCAGTCCGTCGTTTTCCCTTGCCTTGCCAAGTAAGGAGCTTTTAAGAACCACATGAAATTAGACTTTGAATTCCAAATGATTCGGTGGATCTTGCAGAAGCAGTTTGTGCTGAAGAAGTGAAGCTGGAAGAATTTCCACTGGTCTATCACTATGACTTTGTGTTCAGAGTTATTTGAAAGCTTTTTAAAAAAGGAAGAGTCAATTAAGCATGTCAAAAACCACCGATAAAGTTCAATTAGAGAGATAAATACAATTCCGAAATGCATATATCTGTGTATCACCTCTCAACCGCGCGCGCAGTCATATAAGCATCTCGAAAATTTCAGTATGCTGTCTGATTGCTCATCGGGTATCAAAAATTTGTGGTGGAAAAGAACGAGTGCCGTTTTGCTTAATTTGGACAAAATTGGCGACACCAGTTGCATTAAAGTTCTGGTCGCTTTTTTCCTCGGTTGCGCTATCATTTAGAAGAAAAAAACGGCGGAAAATCGTCACCTCGCAACAGTTGTTTACTGCTGACATGGATAATCAAGTTTTTCAATTGTAATGGAATGATGGAACGTATTAATGGAAAGATCTGATATAGTTCTCATTCACGCTACGATAATGTTAATCCTTTAGTAAGAGGAAAGTTATGATAAGTCAGAGGAGGGCTAAGTAGGATATAAGTGCAGATAGAAGATTAGAAGGATATGGCTTATGGGGAACAATGGAGTTATGGAGAAGAAATAAAGATAAATAGATTTTTGACTACAGACGCCATCTGTCAAGTCATTCAGTAGGTTTAGAAATATCGTTGAAAGTCCTTTTTACTTCACCGCTTCCGGCGATGATAAGATATAACGTCAGCTTGAACTCCAGCCCACATTCACACTATACAAGGGTGTGTGCTCGAACCGTTGCATTACGGACACCTGTTTGACACCACTCTATCTACTCTGTTGAAACACCATATCACGGCTAGAAGCGGTTAAATAAAAATGAATTCTGTTTGATTACCTAATACGCAATATCTGTCAACGTTACCGAGTTCATAGATACTACCGACCACTCTCGCCATGTTGACGGTTGGTTGCTGACGGACAGATGCGTTTCAGCATAGAAAGTGTGATGTCAAAACAGGCTTCGGTATTGCAACGGTTCGAGTACGTGCCCGGACAGGGTGATATATGCGTTCTAGCTCCACCTGACGCAAAATTTTTGCACATCACTCTACATCACTGTGTATGTATATTTGTACAGAAAGCAGAAAAGAAAACGAGCATTTCAACGCAGCAAAGAATCCTCCAACACGCCAAATGTTGTAGAAAGTTTCGCATTTACTTGCCTGCACTTTCAGCTCTTCCGAATCACTTTAGATTCGGATCAAATACTACAGAGCGCTGAAGATGCTAAGCATTCCTGAAGAAGTCCCAGAACAATCTCGTTTGAAATGTGACCGATGCACATAACAACCATTCAGGCTGCGTAGTTCACAGGTCTGATTAGTGTCGTTCAAGAGCCTGTAGATCTACATTGAGGTGTGAATGAATTCAATTTAGCATCTCTCTGCGGTTGAAAATCTTGCCATAGAACTCAATCGGACAGACCCTCTGTGACCTACCAAGACGGCAGTTGATGAGATGAACACGGAATACTCTAAATACGAATTCGCCGTGAGAACAGGAGTTCTACTCCACCACTGTCCATGAAAATTTGTAAGCAAGAATAAATATCACGTACACGCGCACATAAAATAAGACGGCTTCTGTCGTTGAAAGCTGCAAAGTAGCAATTAAATCGAAAGACGTAAGGTTTTTCACACTGAGTGAAGCTTGACCATGCAAAAGTGAACGAGAACGAACTTTATCGACTTCATAGATATTTCTTTCAACGGAATTTTTTCACCAAATTATATAATCTACATCATACCTATTGTTGCGACTCAATATATGATTCTTATGATTTCAGCTCGTCTATCTCATTGTGTTGAGCGTAATGATACGAAAACAGCATCGTCGTCTGTCCTGCTATAAAATCATGATCGCCTTAGGTAATGATTTATATGGAACATAGCTTTTTATATTTTAGAAGTGACAGTGATATAGAAGAAGAAAATGGTATTTTTTATGAGATAAAATGAAAGGTATGATGCAAAAACATTAAAGTTAGGCTCACAAAATTTTCTGTAGTTAGTTGAAATTAGATATTCATGATACTGTGATTACATCTGTAGATGATCCGCGCATGATTCCGCATTCGTTTCTTGAGCGGACTTATAGTAGACAGTCCAATTGTTTCACAACTGTGTGAAGGTCTTTCTCACTGGACAAAAGCTTTCTCTCAGACAATTAATGATCATTTTAAATCTTAAGTCTCTGCTATTGTAACGATATGCATGATTTTCAAGAAAAACTTTTGTTAGATGTAGCAACGATAATAAAATTATGTTTCACACATAATTTGTTTCATTTGACCGGCTGGAACTTCGATCTGACTCTTTATCAAAATCTTATCAATCATTTGATAACCCAAATCTCAAGAATTCTGAATTTCAATATACTGTAAGCGCGAAAAGAAGGTTACAATCAACTCCTAAAATGTCACCTCGCAGCGTGAGCGTCATAGGTGATTTACTGTAAGTTTAGGTGAACTTTATAGGTCAGTGGTATCTCATCGTTATATAGAGGATGGAATGCCGCAAATGAATCTTTTACAAACGTTTTTTTTTAATATAAAGAGCGACTAGTTGTCGTGAAATCTTTTATTTTTCGTTCTCGTACAAAATCAACAAACTTCCAACAGGCATTCCGTAATTGTAGCGGCTATCTTGCGAGAACGTAGCTTGAAAGAGTATCTTCTAGCACTAATCACCTCTAATAGAGGCCTATGTGTAAGTAACTGTAGTAAATAGCCGGAGTAAGTGTATGAAGAGCTCGAATTCATCATTGCGGAGACATGGTACTTCCTCTATCAGCACCCACATTTAAAAAAAAGCAATTTTATACTCTTTCCAAACATTTTGGCAACCATTCGATAGCTTAAATTTCAAGAATTTAGAAACGTGTAATTTGTTTTTTGAAAGCCATCTTTATTACGCCGTATCAGTGAGAAAAAAGTTTTATTTCAACTCAAATCATTTATTGCTTAGCACAGCTTTTCCTCAGAAATAAAATTCAGTAATTGTTCGATAGCCAAAATTTTGATAAATTTGATAATGTTTATGGTTTTCCTAAAAAACTTTTCATCAGCTGTAAAACTAAAATTAAGCTGTCATTTCACATGCTGCTCGCATTTCTTGCACAGCTATGTACATGGGTATTGCAACATTGGCAGCAAGCCACCCCCTTTCAATAACCTTTCGATCGCATAAATCTCAATGATTTCGATAGTTGCTTGCTTTGCAGAAAAAAAGCTTCTTAGCGAGCAGTAGCAGCAGAGAAAAAATTGGGATGCACATTCGAGTACTTTCCGCTGGGCAAGGCTTTTCTCTCAGACTTTCACACTCATCCGATAGCGCAAATTCTCACAATCTCAATAATATGCTTGATTTTTGAGAAAGACTTATTATTACTTTGTCAGCTAGAGAGAAATTGCGTTTTGCACTCGGTGCTCATAGCACGCCACGTGTAAATTGCATTGCGTTACTGACACGGTGCAGATTGCGAAACTCAATATACTGTACTAAAATGTATAGAAAGAACAGAAAATATGTTCTCTTGAATGTGGGTACGGGTAAAGGAAAAATACCTGTTACTTCCTCGGTGACACATATTTCTCACCAATAGTTTGCATAATGCCAACGTTCCAAGCCTTTTAGCGCCAACTATGTATAAGTGAGATTAGACGAATGACTTATGCGATTTAATCATAGTGAGAGTTATCAATGAACTGTCATCGCATACAACATGCATCATCATTTTTGACAAGTTACTCATTGTTTTCTAATTTCAATTCAGTATGATAACTCTTCGGTCTTTAGGAAAGCCAGGAGGGATCAAAACTGAAGGTGTTTATTCAGTTATCACTGTACAATTCAATACAACTGCTTGATTGCCAAATTCAGTATAATCGCGTAATAGATCAGAGTCTTTTTGCTGCTAACCGTACATATATCTAAACAAAAATTGTAAGAGCGATCAGAAAAAATCGTGTTGTATCAAACTGATGCGAAAATTTCAAAATTTTGCAAAATAGGAGAAAACCCCCATTCAAGCAACGAAAATTGGGCACCGCTGCGCAATTTTCTTTATGGCATCGATCTTTAACGGTCAGAATCTACAGATCTTTCCAAAGAAAAATAGGTCTGACCATTCTTTCAAACTACAATGTCATTCTGTCATGCTAGCATCCTCGGTTATTCTGTTTTGCTTTTTTTTCGTAACGCCCGTATCTTTCGAATAGCTTAACGAGTAATAAGACAGATTTATAGATCTGGTGACGAAGCGATGCTTTCATTTACAAAACGGGCTGAACAGCAACGTTTTTGGAAAATATGAACTTGAAACCTTTTCGGAACTGACATATGAAGTGAAAATCAGAATATTCTCAATTTTTAATAGGCTCGAGTGAATGATGATTTACTACAATCATCAAAAATTCAGAATTTCAAAACTATTCACAGATGACAACAAATGTTTCAAGAGATTCAAGAAACAGAAAAGAGTCTAAACAGCAAAGCGGTACTTCAAAGAACATATATGTCGCCGAACGTGTGCAAAGTCAACGAAGTAGATCCCATCATTCTCCGCTCTAATCACATGAGAAAGAATTTGCATTCCACAAATCTTAATTCACAACGCTCGCGATGTCTTATTGAAGTTGTTGTAATAAAAAAAAGATCTTTGAGAGTTAAATATTCTGTGAGATGATAATAACTAACGTGATCTTTTTAAAATATAAAGGTTTTTTGTCGAAGAGGGTAAAGTCTCTGTAAGGCATCGTCAGTACCAATACTAGAGCAAACCGAAATCCTTTACGAGACTAGAAAAAAACTTACGTGAAGGGCCCTCAATGATAAGTACATTTTGTTAGAAGCGAAAATTTTCGAAGGAATTTTGCATAATGAGTTTGTAGTTTGAACGACAAGGTTTTGTTGAGGTGAGATGTCCCAGTAGGGTTGATGATGACATGGACTGCGTCCTCTATGTCCATTATGTCCATTATAATCTTTTTGATTGCCTTTCACCTATACAGATTGCTGTATTACTCCATTCAAAAAATTCACAGTAATTTTTTCAAGGTGTGAACGATATGGCGGCTCTTATGGTAAATTCGTTGTTGACTGGCTATCTTTGGATTATTGGCGCGAACTACTGCTACTCTCCGAAACTAATATTTATCGCCGGTTCCATGGGTCTCGGTGGGTTAATGTTTGATAATTCCGTAAGGACGAATCACATTAATATGGAAAAAAGTATACAAGATGTTGAAGGAAAAAGGTCTGGCAGCGCAGAGGAAGAGCTTATCATAAGCACGATGATGGATCGATCCTGCCTCAAATTCTCCGAGCTTCTCGTCATTCCAAAGTGCCAAATTTGCGTGGCAATAGTGCTTCCTCTGCAACCGAAGAGGGAGCGCTTTAACATGGGTGTTCCAGAGTTCCATGATGATCGACCTGATCAGTATTCGATGACATTCATCAAAAAGATGACAACCTCCAAGCAGCAGGCGAATAATAGTTCGAGACCCTTTATGAAATGTTGGTGCAGGGAAAGGAATAAAATGTAAATACTTCTAGCATCCGTTCAACAACGCTAGGACCCGTTGTGAAATTAAGCTGAGCAAAAAGTTTTGGGAAATTTCTTGAAGTTTCATTTTTGACACTTGTGTTTTTTTTTGTTTATAGTCTTTATATAATGATCTAGTCCATTAATTTGATTCCGAAAAGCTTATTGGACGGTATGATTTGCGAGTGTTGATCAGGAATCATTGGAGAAAGATTCAACGATCTTTAAAGGCGTCAACGAGCTTAATGAGGGTGAGCTGGCTGGGCGACAAAGTCGACTGTAGGAAGATGGATTAAACGATGTACGGAGGACAAATTTGATCTCGAAGGCATGCCTTGCTCTGACCGGTTATTAGTTTTGGATGGAAGTGACTATCAAGCCGCATTGGATGCTGAACGTTCATTGAGCAAGGGTGAATTAGATGAAGAGCTTGATGTCTCGCAGAGGACATTTGTCAACAAGTTGCACCAGATTGACTTTGCCAACAAGAAGCCTTTTTAATATCCGCATGAGCCTTTCCCGATTAGGGCCCCCTCCGATCAGTGCAACACTTTTTGATCAGCCGCCGATCTAAATCATTCAATGAAGTTGAAGAAGCATGTCAAGAAACTGTCGATCAAAGGAGCCAAAATAGTACTTTGAGCAGATACGGAATAAGTCAGAACGATGGCAGAAGTCATGGGCATTACTGGTCTATACTTTATAGGATAGTTATCATTGTTTTTGCTGGTAATTTCTGCACATGAAACGAAGTTTTCAAAGTTGTCTAAAACTTTTCGCTTAACTCTAGGTAAATAAAAAAGGAGTGAGAGATCTCAAACTCAGTGAGAACTCTTTCACGATAAACTGTTCATAAAGTAGCAGTGTAGGTTTGCGGACTACGTATGGTGCTATAGTGCTGTTTATTAAGTTTCTACCTATATCGAATTAGAAAAGAGCGGGAAATGCTCATGAATTACATTGGGACAGTTGAGTTTGAACCATGAACATCTTTCACAGCCGCTTAAATACATCTATTTTTCTTTTTTCATTTCACTAGGGCCTGTTACAACTATATCACTCCTTGCATTCGACGCCCATGTCTATATCAATCATTTTAAAGGTGTTCGAATTTCGCGAGTGTTTTCATTACTGTATGGGGATTCCCTCATCTTGACGAATGAAGTAGAATGCATGATGAGCCCTGTTCTTTAGCAATCTTAGAGATAACCAAGCAATAGCGACCCCACATGAGTTGCAGGAGAGAGTTTCTGGGATGGAATCGAGCCAACACCTTCCTTTACAATGGAATACATTATTAGCCATTTAGCTCTAACCTTCACAGAGATTTCACGTGCAATAGTAAAAAAAATTCAGTTCCACGTCATATCAAAAGCGTTTGACTTATTTCAGTTGACATTGAGAAATAGGAGAGCTTCAAATAGAAGCAGAGAGGCTCAGCTGATTTTTACCTTTTGCAGGCTTATGGTGTGCCGCATGCCTGAACTGTTTTCTGTTGGCCATCAACCGTCTTTTCGACTTGTCATATGAGGATTTAAAGCAAACGGTTTTCTATTATCAAAAGTTAACAGCCACACTAATGCCACGATTGTAGACCAATATGATTCTTTCAATTTCATGTAAAGCAATAGTTAGAGGTGCTCTGCCACATACCTCTTTTGATCTCGCGCCCTAGGCTGAAGACATTCTCCCTCCTACAAGATCGACAAAGTGGCAAAAGACTTGTCCACGAGAACAAAAACATTGATTTGTTGCTATGGCAAGCTCATGTGAGCCATATATGCATTTATCCTCATCGTGATGATGAGGAAAGCACAAAGCATTCCAAGAGATTAATCAGCGTCAAAAGTTTCATTATAACCCTCTACCTTTTTTGATATCGTTCTGCACAACGTAGGAAAGTGATAGTACTATGCAAAAATCTTTTTGGGAAATATCAGACGACATGAAGTATGAAACCGGAGTGTAACACCAGGGCTCTACAGGTGTTAAACTTTTAGGAACTAAGTTTTTTTTTTCTCAACTGGCTTATCAGTGCTGCTTTCTTATTGTGCAAACAGTCACAATGATCATCGTGGTTTTTAAAGCAACATACGTCTTTTGGGAGGTTTTTTATTTATTCACGATGTTCATCTTCCTACAGTTTTTCGGACGCCATCGAACGTATCTGGTCCTTTTGATTCCATTGTTTTACTGCCTATACTTCATGCTCTTCACACCACCTGTACTATTCAATTCAGACCATATGGCATGGTTTTTTGCAACTTTCGCGCCACACAGTGACATTTCGAAAGTATGTGGAAAAATTATTTCCTAAAAGCGAACATTTGGAAAAACCGTTGCAATAGAGCAAAGACTAAGGAAAACTCAACAAATAGATGCTCAGGAACTTGACTGTGATAATTTTTACTTTTTTGATTCTATTGAGAAGCAAAATTTGTAATACTGGAAAGAGGTAAGATGTAGAATAGTATATAACTTATTCACTAAGATATTTCACGTTTAGCAAAAGTTGGATTAATTTGACGAAACTTTAGAAATATGTTCAAAGACGAGAGCATGATTATGAGTAAAGATAAGAGCTGTAGGTAGATTCTCACAGGGTCGGTTCCGTTTTTTCAGTACTACAATTATCCACATACAGCCAATAACCTTCTCGTTGTTGCGATAACTACCCTGCTCTACGTAGTATACTCTAAAGAACTTTTGCGTAATATGCAAATTAGCAACGGACTGACATGGGCACAAAAATCGGTGAGTGTGGTTTTTTTCATAATTAATTTCCAAAGAAAAATTCAACAGGAATGCTGGACACAAGGGGACTCGTGAGGAAAAATTGTTAGGCGATCCATGTGATTCGATTAAACGAGGGAGAATAATTCACAAGGATTCCAGAACGAAGTACTATTAACCTTACTATCGCATTCCGCATTAGATTTTTCAGATAAGGACCTGAGGATGCGTGGAAACGAATTTGATCAATCGTGAACGCAAAAACCTCCAGTAAATATGGAACAGTTTTTCGGAGTATCACATTATACGTTCCAGTAAATACAAAACATATCATACCTTTATTTCGACCACATGACAAGTTGGCTCAAATAACAATGAAAGGATCTATTGAAATTTTAGCGTGGTCTTAATAAAGCACTCGAAATAAAGGTATAATATAATAAAAATGCCAGCCAGTGAGCAATCGAGTGCGCAAACACTCTGTGTTAGGTAAGAATTTCGCCTGACGTAGAGTGTAGAACGTTCGTCTTCGATGACTCTCTGTAAGGGAGCAGAGCTCCCGAGAGAACTGACTATGAAAATATCGAAGGACGACGGGTTCTGCTCGATTGACGAGTCTGTAAGGACGAAACACGTGTATCGGGCTGTACAAGAGCCCTTACCATACCACATGACAAGCTCGCTCAAATAATTATGAAAGGATCTATTGAAATACAGAACAGTTTTTCCGGTTATCACATTATACGTTGTTCAACGTAAACAAAATTGTTGATACATAACATCGACTGTATCGCATAAAACATTCAATATAATTTTCAAGAATGTTTGAGACCTTAGCGAGGTTGTTACCCCGAAGCCACACACTATTAAAAATCATATTGGAAGATGTTGATAGTTGTATACTTTCGAACTTTCTTTTGTAGTTTTTCATTCAATCATCGTTAATTTGTATGGCGAATCTTGTGGCTTCATTGATTTACGTCTACATGCAATTCTTCCAAACCTCACCTTACTTCGTCTTGATCGGTCACATAGGCTGGCAACTCGGTCACGGTAATTGCGTGCACCCTATTACATTTTCGTTCATGATTCATAACGATTCTTAGAAATAGATCGAAAGATCTTCCTTTTTCTTACTTTTCCGGTGTCAAGACAGAAATATCGTTTTCATCGTTTTAGGATTTCCGGCATTTGTATATCTTGTTTTGAACAGGACCATTCAACTTGAAGTATTTCAAATGCTGGGAATTCGTAAGCAACCTAATGTTGTGGTACCGAGAACCGTTAACAGTTCAAGGACACCAGTTAATGAAGGCTAAGAAATTCGATCGGAGTCTTCTTCCTTTCCTCCAAGTGTGTTGTAAATGCTATCATGGTCTCTTCTTATTATTTCCTCTTTTCAAAGGCGTTTCTCGATAGTTGCATAAAATCTTTTTTAATTTAATATAGTGCACAATATTACTACATCGGTGTGATTTATGATTTTCAACAGCTTTAAAAAAATTATTCATTTCTGTATAATCGACAGATTTAGGCTTAGGATCTTTTAACGTTTTATATAACAGTAGTCACTCACATGGTGTCTTAAATCCTACCAAAAATTGAATGGAAAAAAAGCCGAATTTCATCCTCGAGTTTTGCCAGAGGAGCAAAAAAATTAAAGTTTGATTTTCCTACACTGTCATAAAAGCATAAAATCAATTTTTGAGCAGAAGATCACTCCTCCCCATTCGTAGAGCTTGCGTTTGTAAAGACACAAGAAAGTGCTAAGATAATTCCAAAAAACGTCCTTTTTGTCGAGTTACCACTGAACTGACGAAGAAAGACAAGGTCCATATGCAAAGAAATATAACGGGCGACATTTTTTGAAAAGAGATTTCATGTTATTCTTAAAGTCAACATATACTACATTTTGGTGTGGAGAGAAGAAGCTCTCAGACTAGTAGACAAGCTCGTGTTTGGTCATCTTTTTCAAAAGGTGCGAGCAAAAAGCCTCAGGAACTACTCTTCCATCTTTTCTCAAACAATTGTTCTTTATATTTTACAAGTTTTCAAAATGGTCATTCTATAACGCATATCAAGGGCTTTGAATAATGTGCAGTCATCCAACTACGCACGAATCTAACAGCGATTCTGCGGCGTAGACCACATCACAATCATGTCCTAAGCCGTAGATTCTTTGTTGTGCTGACCATTGTCGACTATAATAAAACGTTCTCCAACACTGAGACGTATCCAATTCTGGTAGAGATCGTGGACCGAAGTAGTAGCCCTATAGTAAAATCTATTATCGTAAATGCGCAGTATTACAGCTTGTTCATCGATCTAATACTACTTATAGCAAGAGGGAAACTGGAAAGACGACGTTTCATCGCTGAAGGTGTATATTACCACATCGCAGTGAATAATGGAGTCATCTGACTGAAACGACGACATGCAAAATTATGTGAATTCTAATCGAATTTTTATTCTGCTGACGACATTATCATCTTTTTCGAGGAACACAAAAGGAGCAGTGAAGTTGCTCAATGAGATCAACGATGGAGAGAAACGAATGGTCAGCACAAAAATTGATCAAAAAATAAATTTTCTTCTTTGTAGACGCGCAGAGCTGAGGTTAGCAAGTAGAGCTGTATTCTCTGATTACGAAAGCTACCCTGTAAATGTGACTGAAGAATTTAATAAGCAACATAACCAGTTAAAGGTGGAAATCATACAGGTGAGCAGAGAGAGCTACAGCTTCCTGAATCCCAGTTGTGGCGCTATCGACTTAGTATACTTGAAACTCGTTGTTCAGGATGTTTTAATTGCATGAAAGCTTTGCTTACCAGCCTAATACGACTCAGCAGTTGATTTGGAAATTTGGCCACATATGACGTTCTCCACGGACCTCCCTCTTTGAGGGATTCCGCCCCGTTAGTCGCGAGGGCACGTGGCGCGTCCCCAGGTGGTGGATAGGGGAATAAAACGCGAATTAAAAGCGACCGTGTGCTTCCCAGAGACGCAGGTGGATTCAGGGGACGAGCTCCCTGCTTCTGCAGTGCCGACTTGACAAAACCCTATTTCTACGAGTCAAGTCGGCCAAAAGCCTGCAATCAAGCGGCTGGGAAGTACATGGGAGGCGGTTAGGAGTCGCCTCCAACAAATAAGCTCCTCCCGCTCCTCCGAGAGAGACTGGCAAGCTACTCGTGAGTACCCAGCCCCCACGTTTAGAGCCTGGCAAGCTACACGTTGGGTATCAAAAATGCCAAAAACAGTAACAAATATGGGCCTCATTCCCCTGACCCCGAAAGAGCCCCTGGTACGGCAGCGCCAGGTAGGACGAGTACGGAGAGGCTGCTAAAATCTCAGGGCCGAACTAGGCTGCCAAATCGAAACGGACTAAAATGACGATCTGTACCTACAATGCAAGAACTCTTGCTCAACAATCCGCTGTAGAAGATCTGTTGATTCAAGCAAGAAGAATAAGGTACGACGTCATTGGCCTGGCTGAGACAAGAAGGCGCCATCCTTTTCACGCTGTCTATGACACCGGAGAAGAACTGTTCCTTGGAACATGCGATCGCAGAGGTGTCGGTGGCGTTGGCGTCCTCGTCAAATCGAATTTGACCGTGAACATTGATTCGTTCGAACAACTAACAACCCGCATCGGACGATTACGGTTGAAGCGATGTGGTTCTATGCCGGCTTTGACCATCTTCGTTGCTTACGCACCAACATCAAGCTATGACGAAGACGAAGTCGAAGCGTTCTATATGGACCTCGAAAAATTCTTCAGAGAAGATCATACATTCTTCAAGGTCATTGTCGGAGATTTTAACGCAAAAATTGGACCTAGAAGAACGTCTGAAGAACGTCACATAGGGACCCACGGACTAGAATGGAATGAACAGGGTGAGAGGCTATCCGAGTTTATCATGACGACCCAAACCATCCATGGTAACTCGCAATTCCAAAAGCCTCTCTCTCAGCGATGGACGTGGGAGTCTTCCAATGGAGAGTACCATAACGAAATAGATCACATCATAGTAAATCGAAGGTTTTTGCCTGACCGACGTCGCTGTTGTTCCCAAGTTCTACACGGGATCAGACCATCGCCTCCTTCGCGCAACGTTCCGATTTTCGAGGAGAGGAGAGAAAGCCGCTAAATTCAAACAACGAAGTCCCAGAACTACCTTAAACTGGGATGTATTCAAATCATTAGTCGGCTCTTGGGAAGATACCGTTGTCGACGACATCGACGAAGAATACGATCGACTCGTTGAATATCTTCACGTTGGCGCTAAAAAAGCCGAAAGTCCTAAGGTCACGAAGAGACGCTTGTCTCCGCAGACACTCGAGCTGATACGTCAACGTGGAATCGCACGAGCCGCAGGCAACCGAAACCTTACGTCCGAACTTGCGAAACGATGCAGAGAAGCGATAAAAGAAGACCTTAAAGAGAGAAGAGCAGCAGTTATGGCAGAAGCTGCAGAAGCTGGGAAGAGCATTCGCAAAGCCCAGCGAGGCTTCGCCAACTATAAGACCAAGATGATTGCACTCCGATACCCTGACGGGACACTTACAGCTTCCAGAAGGGCTATGGAGAAAATCATCCACCAGTACTACTCGGATCTCTTCGCTAGCCATGTTCTCTTACCGTCATATAAATTGAAAGAGGACGAATATGTCGTTCCACCGGTCCTTCCTTCCGAAATCCGACATGTTATATCGTCGGTGAAGGACAGAACAACACCCGAACCAGACAGGATTACACCTGAACACCTGAAGAACCTGCCGCCAGTTCTTATCAACACCCTGACTCGGCTCTTCACTCGCTACCTGTCAGAATGCAAGGTCCCTATTCAATGGAAAATCAGCAAGACCGTATTGTTGTTCAAAAAGGGAGACCTTCACGACATAGGCAATTATCGCCCAATCTGCTTGCTGTCCGTTGTCTATAAACTCTTTACTCGAGTCATCCTGAACAGGATTGACAGAACACTGGACGAAGGACAGCCATGCGAACAAGCAGGGTTCAGAAAAGGATTTAGTACCATGGACCACATCCACACGATCACAAGACTCATTGAAGTTTCGCGAGAGTACAAACAACCACTCTGTCTCACTTTTATCGATCTGAAAAAAGCCTTTGATTCAGTGGAAACAGAAGCGGTTATAGAGGCTCTGGATAACCAGGGCGTCCCTACTCGGTACATAATGATCCTTCGTGAGCTTTATAAAGATTTCACGACCAGAATATCTCCATTCTACAACAATATCACCATTGACGTAAGAAGAGGGGTTCGACAAGGCGATACAATATCGCCAAAACTATTCACTGCCACCCTACAAAACGTCATGCGAACATTAGAATGGGACAAAATGGGAGTGAAAATTGACGGTCGACAATCAAACCATCTTCGCTTTGCTGACGATATCGTTCTCATAACACCAAACATCAGCCAAGCGGAACGAATGTTGACTGATTTCGATAACGCCTGTGGAAAGATCGGTCTTCAACTGAATCTAACGAAAACAATGTTCATGAGGAACGGATGGGTTTCTAATGCCCCATTCACGCTCAACGGAACGACAATTTCCGAATGCTCCAGTTACATCTATCTAGGTCGTGAAATCAACATGATGAACGACCTAGCCCCAGAGTTGAGCAGGAGGAAACGAGCGGCTTGGGGAACGTTTAAGAGCATCGAAGATGTAGTGAAGAGGACAAAGAACATCCGACTCCGTGCCCACCTTTTCGACTCGACAATTATCCCTGCCCTAACGTATGCAGCAGAAACCTGGTCGCTACGTAAGCAGGATGAAAGATCACTTGCCGTTATCGAACGCGCAGTCGAAAGGTCGATGCTAGGAGTATCTCGTATTTCGCAAATGAGACAAAGGATCCGAACTTCCGACCTACGTCAACGATCGAAAATCAGAGACGCCGTTCTACACGCCAGGATATCGAAAATAAGGTGGGCCGGACACGTGATGCGCTTCAACGACAACCGATGGACGAGAGCCGTTACCGACTGGATTCCTCGGGACGTCAAGCGCTCTAAAGGAAGACCACTGACCCGTTGGTCCGGTTTCTTCACGAAAGCGATGGAAGAAAGATATGATGCTCAGCGAATTCCTAGAGCAAGGAGGACCCACTGGGCTACTCTTGCACGCGATAGGGAAAAATGGAAGAGTTGCTGGTACCCGCTCGAGTCACTCGACGATCAACGGGACGACAGGTGATACAGGTGATGACGTTCTGCTGAAATGATTAGCTTAGATTTTGAAAACCTATCTCATCTTCGAGATTCAGAAGGAGATACATGGACAGCGAAGCATGGAACACTCATGCAGCAAAAAATCAGATTGTATTAGACGAGAAGAGCTCTGAAGTGGATTAGAAGCGAACTCAAGCGTTAGGGCGATTACTACACAATGCACGGGTGTGTATGCTGCTGAGGTCAACCATCTGCATTTATATGTAGGTGAAAAAGTTACATGAATAGTTTGTAACTCGCGAACATCATCATTCTTTGGACTCATTCTAATTTCTGAGCTTGTTACGCTTTTATTCAATTGCAGTCGTTATATTGCAACCAAATAATGAAAAAAAGTCGCTGAATATTGAGTAAGATGAAGACACCTATTAGTACCTACGTTCGAATGTCCTGCAGAGATAGTTTTGATGAAGCAGAAATAAGAGCTCTCTGACTCCTTCTCTTACATGCTAAGAGTACTCCTAGCGTCGACCTGTCAACTGCGAAGTCTATATCTCTAAGTGAATATCCATCCTGCTTATGATGCGACCAGGCTTCTGGTGCCTATATTAAGACAGAGATAATTGCTGAGTTGAAAAGGTGGGCACAAAGTCAGGTGTCTTTGTTCTCGTCACAGCATTCTTGATGTACTCAAACGCTCCTTGAACCGCTCGCTTCCTACAACTTCTATGACTTGCACAAACCGTTGACCAAAGACGAAACCAAACTCGTTCACGATACGTTTTTATCAACTTATAAGAACTTCTGAATGCCAGTATATCTGTTCAAATATTTGAATCTGATTAACAAGAAGACGAGGAGTTTGAAGCTGAAGCCGAGTGGCTATTGATGCGGTCCATCAAAAAAACAAGACATTGGTTCGATTTCATTTCTTCGTACTCTCCCGTAATCAATCTCTGAGCGCCCCACTAGATGCGTGATTTCGGGTTTTTCCGAGATTGCAGTTTGACCGACCAGTATCTCAAGTCATTCATGAAGAAGATGAAGTTTTTAAGCAGCAGTTAAAGTAATACGAGGAATATTTGAAGATCTTTGTAGAGGATATATGAGCGGAAATGAAGCGAGTGCTAGAAGCTAGGATCCGCACATTAACATGCGCTATCGGGTCGGGTAAAACAAAAAAAAAGCAGCAGTAGTAAACAACTCGTATATGCCTAGACCTTAGGTAATCATCACCTCTCGACTAAAATCATTCGCACTAGCATTTAAGAATAAAATCTACGATGGGTGGAATGGCATTATTCCCTTTCGAGGCACACTAGTCTTGTTCTCGCTGCCGCTCACAAATGCGCAGAGAAAAGTACTGGCAGTTACTGCATTCTTGTTTTGAACAATGGTGTTGGCTTCTGCTAAATTCGTTTCTTGATAAACTGACGAGATAATGGACAAAATGGCGGTAAAACGAAGAGAAATTGGTGAATACTCGACGCCGTGAACATCTACTCCGCTGTTGAAACTTCAGAGTAAAACCGACGAAGCATTGTGGATAATTTCCGAAACACCAAAGAGAAGGAGAAATGCTCTATTATGCACTGACTTCTCAAATCTAAACATCTGGGCTAGGTACATCTTTTACTCATGTAAAACTCTGTGCGGCTCCCCTCCATCAATGACTGAAAGAGTAAAGTGGATCAAAATGTCTTGCCAATTGCGTGTCATTTCAAATCTTCCAGGCTCTGAGAAAGATGCAGTCCGTTGAAATATCCTGCTATGAAGTCAGATTTCATTAGCAACCACGTGTTTGCTCACCAAGGAAACAGTGAGTAAATGAACATAACGAATTCTCAGAACAAAACCAATTCAAACGGTTCTATTTCGATTTGTGACAATATCATGCAAAAGTGGAAGATACTTGAACATTAAAACCAAATTCTCATTAATCGCGGAGTAGGAAAAAGCTATATAGGTTCAATGTGCGGCAAAAACTAAGAAGATGAAAGAATCGCTATCAAAAAGTTGGGATGGTAGTGTTCGAGGAGGTGTATGAAGCCAATGTATAGCACTCCACAGTATAAATATCTCATGAGGTTAACACGACTTTCAACGACTGACATCTTAGATTTAGTAGTGATGCTTATCAGTTTGGTGTCACTACCCAGTACGAAAGGTTTGCGGCAGATTCTCGCTTTAGTTCAAATAGGCTTTCATTTCTACCAAAGAGAAGCTACATCTCGATGTTTCGGATATGAAGTAACATGGTGTTGACATTTGATATCCTGCTTCTTGACCATCTTCAGTTTCTTATGCAGATTTTTCGAAACCAACCATTACTCAGCCTTTGCATGAATAATCAGTATCCACCATTACAACAGATCAAAATGGATGGTAGTAGGTTAGGTACTTATCATGCAAAGTAGTCGGCATGCTTTTCAGCATGTATAGAGGAGGATAACCTACTGTAGGCAATCAAACATAATGATCATTACTCCGAAAAGGTGAAAGCGCCAAAACGTTAGCTTAGTAAAATGTCTGTAACAACTTCGTGTTTTTCTAATTATTACATGAAAACATTATGTGTTCGATAAAGGTTTGTTATGTTTATGAAATTAACTAACTTCTAACTCATTTATGCTCATAAACACCGATAAGGGAAAACTTACGGCAATGTCTGTCAGGGTGGGGAAGTCAAGAAAGCAAGCAGACAAATCTGTAACGATCAAGAAGGGACGATTGATTGAGGCAGCACAAATGATTCGAGACTGTAGCGAGAATGACAAAAGAACTTATACACCAGATGGAACAGAAGAGACATTATTGAGATTCGAATGTTCGTCTAACTAATCGGCCCGTGTCATGATCCACATGATCACTTAACGACACCAGCGACTTATTACTGCAGATCTTAATTGTTCTCGTTTTCTAGCTATGTCGCATTTATAATCCGCACAGTGATGAAGATGAAAATCTTGAAACATCTTGTGTGAGTCTTCATATGTTATTGCTCTTGGTGAAAAGACAGCTACGAATGGTTTATCGACGACGCGTGCCTAGGCATCGTTTTCCGCGAAGAAGCTGGACGGTAAGCTGAGGATCCCTGTTTGAGGTCTAAAAACACCGCTTTATCAATGTTATGCTTTCAGAAAAAAAAGAATGTTTTTAGCCTAAACGAGGTTCGTACGCCAGGGCCATACACCGGTGTTTCGGAGGTTTCGGCCTCCTCGTCAGTGACCCCCGCCCCACATTAAGCCCTGCATTGTAGCAAGGAGGGAGGCGTATGTGGTATGGTGATGGCATAGTGTACAATGACACTGGTCCATCACCACTTTCAGTCGATGGAGTTCGGCTGGTAGACCAAAACAATCCATAAAATCGACTGTTTTTAAAACCTCGTAATGAACATTCAAAATAATTCCAAAAAAGAAAGAATGTTTTTAGCCTAAACGAGGTTGGTACGCCAGGGCCATACACCGGTGTTTCGGAGGTTTTGGAAAATTTTGGAAATATTTTGAATGTCATTACGAGGTTTTAAAAACAGTCGATTTATGGATTGTTTTTGTCTACCAGCCGAACTCCATCGACTGAAAGTGGTGATGGACCAGTGTCATTGTAGACTATGCCATCACCACATACCACATACGCCTCCCTCCTTGCTACAATGCAGGGCTTAATGTGGGGCGGGGGTCACTGACGAGGAGGCCTAAACCTCCGAAACCACCAGTGTATGGCCCTGGCGTACCAACCTCGTTTAGGCTAAAACATTCTTTCTTTTTTGGAATTATTTTGAATGTTCATTACGAGGTTTTAAAAACAGTCGGTTTCGTGGAATGTTATGCTTTCTTTCCGTTGATCAGAGAGCATGAGTTCTGTTTTCTTTCAAAAGTAGGCGTGTACTCAACTGATGTCTTTGGGGGAGTGGCTAATCATCATACGGGTTTCTGCGGTGTTTTTTGTTTTCTACTGTGTTTTCCCGTGTATCGCATGGTTTTTGGGCTAAACAACCTAAATTCTCAAATTCCAGGTTTTTGATATAGTTCAGTAATGGAATGGTTGATAAGAGCTTATGGTGACGTTGAGAGCATACCAAACTATGAATGCAAGTACGTGATTTTTACTTTCCTCTTTCTTATTCTTGTACATCCAAAATTTTCTATTTGTTACTGTTTCGTCAAATTCTCAATCCTGTATGGTGTTTTTTGCTCCAACTGACTATTCACCTTAACTATAAATGCGAAGTAGCAGAAGCTTAAATACCCAGATGTTTTCTCCCAA
This sequence comes from Parelaphostrongylus tenuis, assembly GCA_019055375.1. Taxonomy (NCBI): domain Eukaryota; kingdom Metazoa; phylum Nematoda; class Chromadorea; order Rhabditida; family Metastrongylidae; genus Parelaphostrongylus; species Parelaphostrongylus tenuis. Next base: position 31,420 of record JAHQIW010005573.1, on the reverse strand, counting down.
CATATTACTTCAGCTTTGCCAGCTGATTTGTTATTTCGCATCAGATCTTTCCAATATTCAAAATTCCTCCGACGGCAATATTTTCCTACAATATCCGAAGCGCTAATACCTTAGATCTGGGTCAATCTAGGCGTCATATCATCTGATTAAAACGGGTATCTCACGCCTCACAAAACAGGGAGTGAATTTTTTTCTCGTAAAGTAGCTTTTATTCTGAGATAGTTTTCATCAATACTATGCATAACTAACCGAATTATATGAATAACTAAGAATGATAAGTGATAAACAAAACTCTGGACAGCAATTGGGCTTTGCAGCTGCCTTTCATCTTTACCAGAGATTCTGCTACCACTCACCACCTGAGGCCCTGCTGCGACACTTTTCATGCAACTCAGCATTCTCAGAAATGCAAAACATCATAAAACTGCAAAGAAAGCATCAAATAAGGAGTTTTTGTGGATTTTAAAAGAGGTTTTGTCTCAAAATTTCTTTCACACTACTATTTTCCTCAGTTTTTTTTTGTTTCAAGTTGGGTTTTCGTATGCTGGAGAATGTTCTAGCAGCTTTAGTCAGGACGACTGCAAGAGGGCATGGGCGCAGTGACTTATTTGATTGAGAATCAAAATGGACCAGTGCCAATCACTCTTGATTACTTCACGACTCTTAGTTGGAGATTAGTCTGAGGAAAGCATCATCACTGCCTTGGGAAAGGTACGGCCACTCATCGGCTTCTGAGCCACTGTTCTGAAAAGAGCTGTCATAGTCAACCTCACAGCGGCCGACCAGTCACTTCTGACGAGGACGCTCCACGCTGAAAGCTGGAATTGCACTCGGATGGTATTATAGGAATCAGAGCAGCACTTAGATACGGCCGTAGCACCATCGCTCACCATCTAAGGTATATAGGCTACCATAGAGTGATGTCTCGATGGACACCTCATGCAATGAGTGACCCCAACGGCGCCGCACCCGCAAAAATCTGCGAAAGTTTCCTGCTGCAACCGCACATGCAGGACTTTCTTAAGTATGTCATTACTAGAGGTGAGCTCTGGGTCTACCACGGGAACAACACACGCCATGTCTGCTAGCTGTTTCGCAGCGAAGACGCATCAGCTTAACCAAAGTCCACGTTCCATGCTGAGACGCTCTCGGTTCTTTGGATATAGAATGGCTTGCTATTTGGAAGCTGCTCAAACAAACAGATTATCAATGCAACATCTACATAAAACAATTCTGGAGCTCAGCCGCAGCATTGCGAGAAAAGGAAAAACGACTCAATATAGCTCTTCTGCGAAATAAAGGTCGATGTCGCTTTGCGAACTCGCCTCGCCACGCTTTGAAGAAATCAGGCATCTGCCCGCGGTAGAAAAGATTCAAAGACATCAACCAGCTTGAGAGTAACTCCACCGACTTCTTCGTTCGCCAGCCTCATTTTTTTTTGAGAGGAAGGCATCTAATCCTTGTTTAGAAAATTGCTGCATGTCATGATCAGGATAGTTTTATTACTTTACATTTATATTTACATGACCCGTTATCACAATTGTTATTGTGCGGATCCTAGTACTTCCAGCAATCGATTCGCTTTCCGTCTTCTACTTGAATAACGTAGAATACTGGTTGAGCATGCCTCTTTGCAATCTTGAGGATAGCGTAGTTGTGGCGTTCCATAGGACGTTCTTGTTAACTGCCGGAGAGTGTTGGGGTGGGAGGGGAAAGGCTCGACTTTACGCGCACCGCGAACGGGCATCACAACCACTCGACCACGGCGCCTTCCTCCTCTCCTCTTCTTCTCCCCTTCCAAGATAGTTATGAGGAAAAAATAAAGCTCGTGACGTCAGTCATACTGCAAGGGATGAGCGATGCATTCGTATTCTATTTTTAGATTTGTTTGAGGTGATCGAATGCATATCTGGACTTTACAATAATTCGTATATCATTGTATTCGTATATATGCCTAACGGTATATCAAATCAGTACTGCTGCTCCTTCAAACAAGTCTGGCATCAATTCACGAACCCTAAAAGGATGGGAAACTTGGTGAGTCTCAAGTGCGAAATGGAGCCATCGACCATGTGTGTCACAAAGCACCTCTCACCACTGCTCCACACGAGCTCTTTGGTAACTATATTTTCGATTTCCTTGAGATACAATAATGTCAAAATCCGAAAGAAATCATGGCGGTTTACCTGAATGCAATGCCGTTATGTGCCCGTCAGACCAAACTCGTTGACGATTGAGACTGCTCACGGCTTCGAAGCCTTATATCGCAGAAAAAGTTATGAAAGAGCAGTAGCCTCGCTAATGTAGTGGTTGATCATGTTATAAAGAAGACGAAGTCGTCGAAACGCTCAGCGTTTCAGGACATTTTATGGGTCAAATTATTATGCCGATAACATATTGTTACTTTTACAGAGACTCGGACAGAAAAACTGGATATGTAAATATTTATCTCGGGATATTATTCTTAGTTTATGGAGTTATGGCTGAGGTGGGCTCCTCTCGTCTTTCTATCTTTACAATATCTTTCTTATATGCGAAATTAGGGCACGTGAGATAACACCACAACAAGGTAATAACAGTTACTAGATTATTGAAAGTCATCAGGGTATAAAGTAATTCTCAATTTCTCTTGACACTATCGCCCATCACGTTAATTTTTCCCAGTGATTTTTAAATACTGAAAAGTGCGCTATGTATAGAAAAAGTCTATGGTAAAAGATCAAACAGTTCTCTATAGTGGCAGCAAAATCGGTCTACATCAATGTATTCTCGCCCAACTGTAAATAGACTCAATAGATGATAGAGCCCGAGAATCGTAGGCGACGTACTCCTCAGAGAATAATGGAAAGTAATGAGAAACCTCAGCGGTATTTCGTCTACTTAAGAGCAAGCGAATTTTGAGAATTCAACAGTGCCTGCAAAAAGTAGCCAGAAAGTGGCAACTCACATCGAATTATCACTGCTTGACGATTGCTTGTGATGAAGATGAGTATGATCGACATGTCAAACTTAATGTGGATCTAATAACCTATTCAGTTGGAAAAAATCAGCTTTGATGTTTTAATTAGACGTTGCTACCCAATTATTATTTCGTCATCACAGGCGAGTCCTTTGAGTTCAAAGAACATTCAGCGCACCCTGCCACTTTTCATCAAGGTGTACAGAATTAGAAGATCTAAAGTATTTTTCATATAATGCAGAAAAAGTTCCATTTGTCCAAGAAGTAAGATTGAGAGTATATCTGCAGCTGTAATATTATGATTTTCGTGTCCAAAGTGCTATAAAAGCCCTTCGAGAAGCGGCTAGGGTTTGCATGCGGTTAGAATCTTCGCATGAAACTTGACAAAGGAAGCAAGCGTGATTTCGGAATGAATTCATTTGCATGAAGCATCTAATAACCATGAACAGTCGTATAAATATGTCGAGGGTGTTTCCTATCTGCGGTCTCAGTATTTGTCAGTTATGCAAGTTTTTGGTGGTCAAAACATGCCACTTTATGACTATTTTTGGGCATACTAAACGATCGCCTCCGCATAGAAAATTCCAGTCAATCGCTTTTTTCTGCCACATTATCATTCTTGGAAGAAAAAAGTATCGACTAAAATACCATTTCGCTAAACTTGTTTACTGCTGATATGGATAATGGAGCTTCTCAATTGACAACAAAGGAAGAATACGCATTAGAGAAAAATCTGATTGATCTTTTGTTTAGCCTACGGTACTATCGCCCTCTGGAAAGATAACTGATGAGCTCAATGGGAGAGCTAATGGAATAAGACTGAAGATAAAAGTTTAGAAGAGACAAAGCTCATGAGAAACAATAGAGCTATGGAGATACTGAATGAGGATAAATAAACCACCCCTTCTGAATTTCATATGTCACATATAAAGTGGTCATCAGATAGGCTTTATTTACGATTGACGACGATGAAAATGATAAGGGCATACGTCTAAATGCCAAACTGATCTTATTAGAAGCCTGCCTGGTGCATCTAACATTTGCTCGGACTACACAGTCCAGATCTTCGACCATCCCGAGTAGAGGTTCATGATGTAGATCAAACCAAAGCAAGGTGACAACGTAATGGAAAGATGGTCCCAAAACAACGGAGTGGAGTGAGCATGCTTCCAATCAACGAAACGTGGAGTTGACATAAATGAAAGAAGCAAAAAAGACCTAGGTAGCAGAAACCAGTGGTAATGTACATTAACACACACACACACACAACATGCACACCTTCATAGACGTGCACACATATACACAAAAATGCACGGAAATCACAGACACATAATACATACATACGTACATACATACATGCATACATACAAACAGACAAACATACACACATACATGCATACATATATACTTATATACATACATACATACATACACACGTACATACATACTTAAATCATACGTACGTACGTACGTACATACATACATACATACATACGTACGTGCACACATACATACATACATGCATACATACATACATACATACATACATGCATACATAGTTATGTACATATATACATACACACGTACATACATACTTGAATACATACGTACATACATGCATACATACATACATACATTCACACATACATACATACATACGTAAGTACGTACGTACGTACACGAAGATTCCTGTGATCCACCAAGCCGACCCTGGAGGAATTCTAAGCAGGAAGAGATGCTCTAGTATTAGCCATTCTCACCCAAAAAATGACAGTACTTTTAACAATATCGGAGGCGCAAGAAAGTGGGAAACGGAAGTGCAAGATTTAGGACGTAGTTGGAAGATATTTTTGCGCCACACGCTGGTCTGTCGTGGAAACTTTCAGAGCCCATTACACGTATTTCGACATTGGCGGCTTCGTTACTTAGGCAGTACCCTTCGTCTTAACCAAAGCTCGCGGGGATTTCCAACCCTTTACATAGAAAATTAGCAGGCGTACTATTCACACATTTCATCAAGCTAAGAGCAATCGAGTGTCAAATACTGCCGATCTAGTTATTTATTTTACTTGGATAAACGTGGAAATTGTTTGTCGTCGCCTAATCTCTATAGGATGTAGGGGCCGCCGAGGGGATTGATAAGACGAGTGTACTGTCTAACTATCGTAGCTTTTAAGGCTGAAACATGTGCAATAAGCTCTGTGAGTGCCTATAAGAGACTACATGTAGGGCTCAAAATAATTACCAGGTATATTGAGATTTGAGCGTGCTCTTAACAAGACACTCGATACAAACGGTATAATGCAAGATTTTGCAAAAAGAGCTGTTTTACTTTTAGAAATGTTTCTTTGAATAGAATTTTCTGTCATTAAAAATATCGCCTATTTAATACCTGTTTTCAGGATTAACTTATGATTCTGATAATTTCAGGCCGTCTATTTCATTGTGTTGAGTGTCATGATTCGAAAACCACAACGTCGTCTGTCTTGCTATAAAATAATGTTTACTCTAGGTAATAAGTGATACGGAACGTCTTCTACAAACTCACGAGAAAATAAGAAATATTCGGAAAAAAGCGAGGAGAAAAATTAACCAAATAGAAATGAGGGGTAGACAGCACAGAAGTGTTGATAAAAATAAGCACAAATGGTAAAGGAATTCGAACTATTCGTTAAACCGTGACTGCTTTCGTAGATTGTCAGTATAATTTTGCCTTTAAACTCCGGATAGACTTTCTAGAGTAGACAACCAATTTTTCTGTGAAATCTACATATCCTGAAAATGAAAGAACAATCCTTTTATTCTTTCGCAGAACAATGTGATTGTGATATTCTGTTTACTTTGATTTTTTCCTTCTTTGGAGATGTTTGTCTCTCTCAAACAGCTAAGCAATGAGACAGTCAGATTTAGTAAATTTGATGGCAGGCTCAAATCTCCGTTGTAACCACCACAGTTGAAGTACTCTCCATCACCCTTCCTTAGGATTCACCTTCTCTCGACCATATCAACAGTGGCAATGACGGGTTTCTGGAAGCTCAATAGAGTTTCTCGAATTTCTCTATACTTCAGCATCCTTGTGGCTGTATCTCGCATCGTGCCCTGCCGTAAAAAGGGTAGACAGAGTTTTGACCCTTTGAAAACTAGCTTTAATAGTTTGAATGACAACAACGGGCAGAAAAAAATTAGCAGTCTCATCTTATCTACAACCGAAAAGGCAAAGCACTTTTTTCCTTATCACTGAGCGCTTAAGTGAATATTTATGGAGTGTCGAAAACCTTACACTGCTTTCAATGCGTTGCACGACTGTTCTCGTACAATTTTAGTAATGGATGGTACGAGCAGAAAAATTCCAAATTCTGTAGGACTGTTCGAAAACGATTGTGTTGCTAAACATGTTGGCCCAAATGAACCTAAGAAGAAACAGCTCGTAGCATTTCGGACCCTCGTTACATTTCAACGGATTTACCAAGGAAAAACTCTTTCGAAATCATATAGTTTTCGATGGAGCAGTTCTCAAAAAAATATTACTCCACAAGGCGAATTAACGCAGAGGATGAAAAATGGGAGACCTTTCGACATTTCTCCTTCTCAATCAATGCAAAAATGCTTTTTGTCGAAGAGTTAGAATCTTTACTTTAACTCATGCTTAATGTCGTAATAAGTAAATTAATTCATCACTGGAATTCTAAATAAAGCAAGTATAACATTTTTATGGCACAGAAATGCGAATATTTACTCATTAAAGCTTCCAGCTTGACAATATTTCAAACGAGGAAGAGCGACTGTGAACAATCAACTCAAGTAATCAACTCCGAAGCAGACGAAGACGTCAAAAATTCGCCAGAGAGGTTATAATTACCGACTTTGTGCACTAGCTAGATCACAACAGAAGTTTTCAGCTAAAGTCAAACGTTACTCTTAATTTCATTAGCAGAGACTTGATTCTTGAGAATTTTCGAAGTGAAAGTTTGTTATCCTTTATCTGCTACAAAAAGCACATTTTCCTTAGAATAGCTCCTATTTTTCCAGTTTGTTCAATATTTATCTTATGCCAACTACTTCTTTCATTAACAACGAAGGCTAATAGCGCAAATAGCCATGTCAGTGGCCTCCGTTACATTTTTGTAAGATGTTCTACACTTTTATAGCAGGGTACGATGTAGAGAAACTCGCAAGAATGCTGAATTTCAGCATAAATCAACATATTAGTTGGGACTCGTGCCTAAAGTCTTTTTGGCAAGATTCATGGGCTATCTACTAGCCCGAGTCATCCCCTAGCTTCCACTTTCTTCCAGCCATGTACCATTGTACCTACTTTTTTTTGAGAAATGAGACGCAGGAACTTAAAACTGTGTCACAAGGAAAGTGAGATACAGATTGCTGGAGATTGGTGTGTATAAAATGGATTTGAACTACCGTTATCCTAGTCGGTGGGGCACGCTTTGCACAACAACACCGAGGTCCTTTGTCTGCTTTTCTATGAAGCCCGTTATGACCGTGATTGGTGGAACTCAGCAATCATTCGTCAGTGGGATTCATGTGAGAAGAACAAATCTTGATTGAGCTTAGTTAATATGAGGCGGCGATCAAAATCGGCGTTAACAATATCTACAACCTATTCAAGAGAATAATATAACACTTAATGCAGTCTTAGCTGAAGTCTTTTGAAAATGCCAACTTGAACTACTCAGACTATTACTGTTGACGGGAGAGATCACTCATAACACCGATAGAATTAAAACATGGCTGAGAGAAAGGAAAAGCGATGGTACCGATTATTGTCGTGGATGCCACACGGGATTCTGGAAAGAGTAGCAGGAAATTCGCAAACCACTTCTTAGTCATGTTTTTCTCGCATAGGTATCTTTACCAATAATAGGTCTGAGCTAAAATGCTAAACAAGTCGTTCAAGATGGCGTGTCTCAGCACGTTCATCTAACATTATCAATTTTCTGTCATCTTTTATCTAGTGATAGCGCTGTTGTGCGATTTTCTTGGCAAAAAGTACGCAGTAATTGTTTGAAGGTGTGAACGACATGGCGGCTCTTACGGTGAACGCGTTGTTGACTGGTTATTTTTGGATTATTGGAGCTAACTATTGCTACTCTCCGAAACTGATATTTCTAGCCGGTTCCATAGGTCTTGGTAAGCTTTCATTCAATATTGTTATACTAAAAAACTAGGAAATTACATAAATACAGAAGAATAATTCAGATTTTGAGAGGAAGATAAGCCTCAACCCCTTGAGTCTCGCGCTGATTTTTCACGCGGAGGACGGCAGAAGCACACCGAGAGTAGCTTGTTACGTTGACAGTCTGATAGTTTTTTAATAGAATTGAGAATTTTCTTCGCTACTAAAAGTCGTGAATAAGTAATTGAAAACGATAGAACAAACCTTAAAAAGACTTTTTTTGGTCGGAACGCATCAAAGCAAATACAAAGCAATGAAAAGTTCGTCAAAAATGACACTGCAAATTGCAATACGATTCCACATCATAGATAGTTTGAGGCAACTTTTACACAGAGTAAACTTCAGAAGTTGGGACTTCTATAAGGTTGTAAAAAAGGCTTTGTCCAATTGTATTGTGGGTATTAACTTTTATATTATCCACTTATATTACCCACAGAGATTAGCAAAAGACGAGAAAGGGCAACTGCCCGACTGACGAGATCGCAAGATCGAAACACGTGTATCGGGCTCTATAAGTCAGCCCTCATTGACAGACCACTGACATGCGTGGCTCAAATTATGATTATCAGGCATATTGAAATTTGAGCTGTGGTCTTAAGAAAACACTCGAAATGAAAGATATCCACTTATATTTTGATATAAATTTGTTCACCGCTGCATCTTATACTCAGTGTACCGAAATAGGTGAATGCAATTCACACCAAGGCTTGCTCCGACCACATAATAGATAGCCATTCTATAACAATTTTCTCCACTAGTCGTTCATTGCAGGATATCTGTTTTCAACATACATTCACATAGTATTATCGCAAAAAAATATGGAAAAAGAGCTTGGAATCAATTGTTCTCCAGCTATACGGCTTTCGCATCAAAAAGCGAGGATCAAACAACTAAGAGTTCTTTTCACTGAAAATTGATTCACAAAAGTTTCTCATGCAAATGTATTGTTCATAGCTACAAAGTTTGCTTACTATCAGATTTTAAACACGTAACATCAAAAATACACTGTAAAATTGAAACAACGCTCTTCAAAGGAAAATGTTAATTGGTTTTTCGTTAATCCTTTATGAACCAGCATTAGGAGGTAGGGGCCGTCGCTTGCGTGGTAGTCGCAGGAAGCGGCACCTGCATGTCTGTGCTTGCATGTCTGGCTGTCTGCACCTGTCCAACCACAAGAAACGACCGCCATTACAGTAGCTGAATGAGATTCGACGTCACGTGGCACGATACGAAATGTTCCCTTTGGTCCTTAGAGGGCTATAAAAATGTTGTATAAAAAGATTGATCCAGAAAATAAATTGCTGTCGATTTTGGCGAATCTCAAGCTATTGAATAAGTACAAAAATATTATCTAAGAAGACAGTAGCTGTTATTTAGCAACTGGAAAATTGTCACTATCCCCAACGATGTGATTTTCTTGCTGGAACTAGATTTTCCTACATTTGAGCTTAATTTGTACTAGAAAATCCTTTTGAAAAAGTTTCTTTTGCGGCATTTCATCTTTCAATAAGGATATTGTTTCTTCAGAACCTCAATTTACTAGGTTGGAAAAAAATTCCCATTGTTTGAATGAGAATGATATTTTTTTGCATGAATCGTGTGTGACTTTCATGTCATTTGAAAGGCCTAGTTCTTGCACATCTACTGATATATAATTTGTCTATATCTGCCGCGTTTACGACAAGGTGGCCCAGAAGTACTAGAACTTGTTCGTCGGAAGCGCGCTTTGTTTCAGCAAGATAACGCAAAACTACACACAACTAGAGAGACCAAAACAAAGTTTGGTGAACTGGACGGAGCTGAGATTCTACCACATCCACCTTATAGTCCGGACGTTGCTTCATTTGATTGCTCCCTTTCCGATCAATACAACACCTTCTGCAAGGCCGCCGATTTGAATATTTTGATGAGTTGAAGAGGCATGTCATGAGTTCTCTGATTCAAAGCCGTAGGAGTGATACTTCGATCAGATCCAGAAACCGGTGGACCAAAGGCAAAAAGTGGTGGATGTTGTTGGACCTGAATTTTGAAAGACAGCTGTTCTCGTTTGTTGTCTGGATATGTGCGTAAATGTTGCATGTTTTAACGAACGATGGAAACTTTCTTTCCAACCTGGTAACAAATAAATGCCGGATTTTCCATTAAAGCCAGTATAAACACAAAATTCTCCTCGCATGAGGCTCACGACCTGACGACCTATGGCACATATTTAAGCCACATGAGATCCAGAGGGCTAAGCAATGTAGAAGTTCATTATGAATACGATCTCGTCTCAAGTGATTGATTGCTCACATACAGTAACAGAAAAACATCTGCGCCGCGTTACATACCTGATTCCATAATCGCCTGAGTTGCTAAGGATTGAGAGTGAAGAAAATCAAAAATTTCATTACATTTTGCAGGCTTATGGTGTTGGGGATGCATGAACTCCTTGTTATTGGCCATCAATCGTCTGCTGGAAGTGTCAAATAAACCGCTGAAGCATACGGTCCTTTTTTTATCAAAATTTAGCACGTGAATATCAAAACTGTTTATCAATGCGGTCTCTTAATGATGAGAGATCGTATGGCGCAATAATCAGATGTGCTCTCTCGCGCACCTTGTTCGATATCGCTCTCTAAGCTTACTACTTTCTCATTCCTATGGGCTTGGAAAACTGCTCGTGGAGTTATAAGCTCTCCAACTATGTTTCCGAACTTGATCGAGAATTTCAAAAATTTATTTTTCTGAGTAATTGAAAGTATCAAATAACATCAACTGAAGTACTATCCGTCTGTCTGGATGCAATTCTGCCAACGCCCCAGCAATAAATCAATTCCGCGCTCATAAAACTCACTTTTTCAATGCAAAACAACCAGTCAATTCTCGACGCAAACGATTGATGTCTCGCAACTTGTTCTTGTCCAACCAGCGCTTTAATGATTTGAAGAGATGGAAATCGGACGGAGACAGATCTGGCGAATACGGCGGATGATACAAGTGCTCCCAGCCCAAATCGGTCAACTTCTTCCTTGTTTTCTTTGTAACGTGTGGCTTTGCATTGTCTTGAAGCAAAATGACTTGGCAACGGCGACGTCGTGGAATTGTTTGATTGCAGCAGTCCAAATGCTCACAATATCGCTCAGCGTTGCAGGGTCTGACCGGCTTGCAACAAGCGCCTGCTGTCCACTTCGGTCCCAGAAAATGATAAACAGTGCTTTTGGCGCAAGTCGATTTCGTTTTGGTGTTGACGTTCTTTGCTGACCTGGTGACATCTACTGACTTGGACGACTCTGGCTGTCGAAGAAAATCCAATTCTCGTCAATTGTGACAGTTCTGTTCAAAACGAAGAGCGGCGATGACGACGAAAATGAGCCTGCATAATTTGCTTTCTCTTGTTCTTTTGAGCTTGTGTGAGGACAAGCGGAAATCAACTGCCTCCCCTGCATCTTTTAGAATCTTCCGACTTGCCGTGACGGCTCCATTGCTGGATAAGTATGTGCAAAAGCACATCAAACGATGCGCAAGAAAATTCAGTACAAAATAAGAAAAAGAAAATTGTTTTTGTGGGAAAATTTTTAATTCTTCGATCAACCGCGGAAACATAGTTGGAGCCCTAATATAAAGAGCGGCACAAACTCTGGTTTGATGAGATGGCAGATCTATTGTGTCAACTATATAAGGATATAGTCTCAACTCAATTTTGTAGAAAGCATAGCTTAATTTCGAAAACTGATCAACGTCGAGGCATCTTTTTACACTTCACTATTCTCAACGACATTCTAGGGAACTAGTAATAATACTAGATAGTACTATACACATACCATCCAGTTGACTGTGTTTGAGACCTCGCTAGAAATTCAATATAACCTGATGGAATGTTTGAAGCCTTTCAGTAGTCTAGTATGACATTTACAGTGGTATGCATATGTTTCGATGTATCAGACTGAATAGAGATATTGAATAAGGTCATAGAAATGGTCGACTGGAAGGAACTTCAATATGCTTGCGCAGCAGTCGTAAGCCATCGACCAAAATTCAGTCTTGACCGCAGCATCAAATGATTTACCACTTTGTGATGACTGATACATATACGGCGCCAGTGCTATTAGAAGTAGAGGTCAGCCGTGAGGCATGTGGAGCTGATGAAGCATAGGAGAGCACCGAAACGTACGTATTACCACTGGAAGTGTCCTCCCAGACTTCGAAAGGCTTAGAGCATTATATCAGGCTATATGTTACTATACAAAATATTTTCAATGAATGTTATCTGACATAGGACACGACACCTCACCTGAAACCCTCAAACGTGAGTTTTTGTATTACATGCAGTTTTTCCTCTTCCCTCTTAAGCATTCGGTCTGATTGGCTCATTGCGCAGATGAACATAATCACCAAGTAGCACTCTACTTTTATTCATCCATGATGTTTATGTTTATTTAGCTATTTGGAAACTACCGCACGTACTTGGTCCTTGTGCTTCCATTCATCTACTGCTTATACTTCATACTTTACACACCACCTCTACTATTCAATTCAGATCACATGGCTTGGTTTTTTACAACTTTTGCATCGCACAGCGACAGTGGAAAAGTATGTGGAAAAGTCATAGTTTGAAAATATGTTGAGAAACACTGAAAAAACACCTCAAGGAAGAAGTAATTCTTTTTTAAAAAGTTAGTGGCTGATTTCATCCTGTATTTTCAGAGTGCCACAACATGTTTTTGAACAAGCATTTCTGCGGAATGAATTCATTTTTGCCAAAGAGCTGTTACTTCGCTTACACCAGTAGCTAAAAAGACATGAGATCTGAGGCCGATAAACTCAAATTATAAGCCGTTTTCTATACAAAAAGCAGTTCAGACTCTTCAAGAAGTAGTATTTAATGCGAGTGTGGTAGATGAGGTAAACTTTCGTAGCTGAGGTAGTTAAATCTTGGTAGCGACGGTGTGACGATGTGTGACGATGCATTGTTAGGTGACGGAAAGGCCTCTTTCTGTTGACCAGTGACGAGTGCTGCTGACACTTCTGAAAAGAAAATAACACGTTTTGAGCTGATAGATCTAGTGGTATGCAGGCGCCTGTTTCGTCCTATTGGGACTCAATAGTACCACCCTCCCTCGGTTCAGCCATTCCCCGTGAGGTCAAATAATCCTCTAAAGGAATTGGACCGGAGCGAAAAATCACCTCAAGTCAGGTGATGTACTTACCTGACATTGTGGTGACCGTCAGTCGAGTAAGTAGCACAATCATTTTGAGCGGGTCTCTAAAAAGCTGTCGATAGAAGAGGTTTGATTCATTATAACAGCAGCTACGTATTCGACTGCCGCTCACCACATTGTCAGGTAAGTACATCAACTGACTTGGGGTGATTTTTTAATTGGCATCAATTCCTTTAAAGGATTTTTTGACATCAGGGGATTGGCTGAACCGAGGGAGAGTGGTAGTGATGAATAACAGTAGGACGAAACAGGCGCCTGTATACCACTAGAACTATCAGCTCAAAACATGTAATATCCTTATCAGATTGTGTCATTTTGAGCGGATCTATAAAAAGCGATCGATAGAAGAGCTGACACTTCTGTTGTATTTTATCCATGTTGTAAATGTAATTTTCCGGACATCAGGATTTAAAATGCTGTTCAATGAACCAACAGCAAACTGCCAAATGAAAGGATTGGCCTTCTTTCGGTTCAATTTCAATTTTAGAAAGGTTTGCAGAGCTTAATCGGCCTTCAATCACTGAGCCAATCGAAGGCAGGACTCCCGTACGAAGACTTTTCCGTTACAAATCACAGCTTTCATACGCGATTCAAAATCACATTTATTGGATACTATTACTTCCTACAATTTACTCGTTTCCTCGCAACTGATGTGCACGAAAGAGCTTAGAATTTGGACTTGGGTGTTTGACTTGAATTGTTGATTGTCGCCTTCTTTATGAATGTCTGTGGAAGATGGTTGAGTCGATTTTTCTTAAATTCCTGGATTAGCAGGCTGAAGAGGTCTCCCGTGTTTTGTAAAGTGGGGTATTGTTTCTCCACACATCTGGCACCAGTTCCCCGCTGCCTGTGAGACAAGGACCTTGGCGACTTTGATTCAGGGTCAAACCAGCGCTGTGCTCTCGATAAGCTGCGTTGCCTCACGAGCCACGAGTAGAGAAAAGGGTCGCTCTGGTCGCGCAAGGGCACCGATAATTTATCAGTTTCCTCTTCTCTCATTTTTTAAAATTATTTTTGCATGCTTCAGCATAGCTGATGTGTTTACAGCGAGTTCTTCTGCAAGTTTTCGCACCACTGTGTATATGACTTGTTGTAGCAAAACTATCAATCCAGCGTTCTCAACCACTTCCTATGTCCTAAATTTTGTTGATGACTCGAGCTGTTTATGATGTGAACTTCCGAATTCCTTTCAGCATCTGAGGTTCTAGCCTTTAAATATGTTATAGACATAATTTATACTGATAATGAATCTTACATAGCGAAATATATAAAATCGATGCAATAAATATCATAATACGACATTGGAAGAAAATCTATTGTTTGATCAATACTAGTAAGGTGAAATCATAGATCGCATGTTCAGTTCCAACTAAAGTAATACATTTAGGAGTTTGTACTGATACTTTTAGTGAAATTATTGATTAGGAAAAAACTTCGCTATATTGTGAAGAGGCACATATGCGATAATTATGTAATGAAAAAATCTTCATAATATTTTACATAAACTATTAAGTTTAGTGAGAGATAAAAGATAAACTGATTTGCTGATAATCCGTATTTGCTGGTTTTTAAGGAGAAAAAATCACGTCGAATGGACTTAGAAACGCTGAAGAATTTTTGTAAGCGTTTTCCTTTTCAGTACCACAACTATCCACACACAGCCAATAACCTTCTCGTTGTTGTGATGACCACCTTAATTTATGTAATATACTCTAAAAAAATCTTACACAATATGAAATTTCGCAAAGGACTGTCATGGGCACAGAAATCAGTGAGTATGATTTTTCAAGAATACTTTATCTCAAAAAGAAGGCTAACAAGATTGAGAGAAGAAAGGACTTGTGAAAAAATCGTTAAACACACCAGATGAGACAATTATCTGAGGCAAGTATTGCAGGAAGAAGTTCCTCCTAGAACGACTTTGATTAGCCCCACCTCACATATAATTTTTATTAAAGGACCTGAAATTACACAAAAGCATTTTTGACCTAAATGTGGTCGCAAAATCGTTTGAAGTTATAAGAATAATTTTGTAGCATTCCACTCTGTATTGGTCGTTGTAAGGAGAATCTGTTTATAGCCGTTTATTTTCAAGCTCTTTTTATAGTTTTTTATACAATCATCGTTAATTTGTATGGCAAATCTTGTGGCGTCACTGATTTATGTCTACATGCAGTTTCACCAGACTTCACCCTATTTCGCCTTAATCGGTCACATGGGCTGGCAACTCGGTCATGGTAACATTACACACGTGTCCCTTATAGTTTTCTTTATATTTCGTAGTACGTCGTGAAATGAAATGGAATGTCTCCAGACTTCTGGTGACACTAACAGAGATATCCTATTTCACTGTATCAGGATTTCCGCCGTTTGTGTATCTTCTCCTGAACAGAACCATTCAACGTGAATTAATTCGCTGCTGTGAATTCGTAAACAACCACGACCGGTGGAACCGGAGACCGGAAGCACTTCAAAGAAGACGTCATTCACTTGAGGTCAAGAAGTAAGATCAATCTTTTTCTACCGGTTTTCCCCTTATGCTCGCTTAGTCTATGATAAGCTTCCTCCAAAGCAGCTAAGTGACATATAAACGTCCAAAACTCGGATGGTGAACCAACACTTCTTTAGCGAAGACGCGCGCTACACTACGCCACGGAAGCCGTTCCTTTAACGCCACTCTTTCAGTGATACGAAGCATCAAAGATGACAACAACCAATTGTCAAAGGATTAGGTCTGGTGAGCACATACTGGCATTAAACGTAGCTGAGCTGACAGCTTTGATATATATATATATATATATGCATACATATGCATATATATGTAAAATTTACGAGACTTCCTTATTTTTTCGTTCTATAGAATGATAGCAGAGCAATATCCCCGTGACATACTGTAGCACTCGCTCTGTGAAGGATAGAAGGCGAGTTTAATTCCCGTCTGCGGTTTACGATTTTCTATGTCATACTAATACTGTTAAATATAATTATAACATCATAACAATGCTATAAAAGCGGAGAACTCAAGAATTCTTGTAGGCGTTCCTTCATTTCCTATTTTCCACTAATATTCTCGCTGAATTCATAAAAACTTCTTTTACTCCAACGCTCTAGGCTTATTACACACAGGTCGCATAATATTGACTTCCAATACGATAATATCTCTCAAAAATGTGTTTTAAACAATAACAATCCATCACTTAACCATATGGGGATGGCATATGATATTACAGCGCGATTCGGAACCGGCGCGCATTTTTGTTATTCAGTTACATATTTTCTTCCGTTTTGAAAAACAAATTATGTGTTCAGTATGTATATAACTCGCGCGCAAAAAATCCCCCTTAACTACACACATGTATTGAACACACACTACACTATGAACCACATACGCCTCCCTCCTTGCTACAATGCAGTGCTTAATGTGGGGCGAGGGTCACTGACGAGGAGGCCGAAACCTCCGAAACACCGGTGTATGGCCCTGGCATACCCACCTCGTTGAAGCTAAAAACATTCTCTTTTTTGGAATTATTTTGAATGTTAATCAAGAGGTTTTAAAAAACAGTTGATGACATGGATTAATTTTGGTCTACCAGCCGAAATTCATCGACTGAACAGTGGTGATGGACCAGTGTCATTGTACACTATGCCATAACCACATACGCAGGGCTTGATGTGGGGCGGGGGTCACTGACGAGGAGACCGAAACCTCCGAAACACCGGTGTATGGCCCTGGCATACCCACCTCGTTGAAGCTAAAAACATTCTCTTTTTTGGAATTATTTTGAATGTTAATCAAGAGGTTTTAAAAACAGTTGATGACATGGATTAATTTTGGTCTACCAGCCGAAATTCATCGACTGAACAGTGGTGATGGACCAGTGTCATTGTACACTATGCCATAACCACATACGCAGGGCTTGATGTGGGGCGGGGGTCACTGACGAGGAGACCGAAACCTCCGAAACACCGGTGTATGGCCCTGGCGTACCAACCTTGTTTAAGCTAAAAACATTCTTTTTTTTTTGGAATTATTCAATATTAGTCTACAACAAGAGCTCTGTTTTGCAAAAGCACCCGTGTGTGAAACACAAATCTTCTTTCCTACGTCGCTGTTATAACGATTTTTAGGAATTTACCTTTATATTTTGAATTTGTGAGATTCACGCTATCGAATGATTCTTTGGTCCAAGGAAAGAGCCCTGCTCTTTGGATATAATAGCGATATGCGCAACATGTGTGAAATATAGTGTTATCTATAGAGCTATAGTGTTATAAGAAGGCGTTTTATTACCAGGTACATTTTGAAATTTTCCAAAATTTGAGTCTTTGAAAAATTGTCAATGAGTTGGTGAAAAATTTTTGTGCAGCTAAAAATTTCCTTCACATATCCCTGCCCATTATTCGAAAAGCCTCTAGTGTGTAGACCATGAAGCATGTAACCAAGAGACTTTTTTGACTTTCTGACTAATTGTCATTTAGGAGATCATAATAGACGAGATGAAAAGTCGACAACAAGGAACGATACAGGGTAAATCGAATTGCATACTGTTTTGATATCAAGGCTATCGTTATCAATAATTTTTGTTTGCTTATATAATGTAATAAATAAATAATAACATAGCCAGAGATCAGTTCTGGGTAGTCAGAAATAATTATAATCCCGATCAAAATGAATAATCTTCACATGGAGGAGCGAATTTTCATTTCACATGCATAGCGTTTCCGACAAGTGGACAGTACACCAGTCTGATCAGTTGTGCTCTCGAAAAGCTTCGTTTCTTGTCGTTTTTAATTATCTTAGGTTTTGACGAGTTAAAGGGAAGATACGAACAATTGCTCTAATTTCTCTGTTGCAAAATAGTGAAAAACTTCACAAATTCGTTGATCGCAGCAATTTCTGCATCTACTAAGCGTTCTTCTCATCCAATTCAGACATAGTAGCAGGCAGTCACCTCTTTCAATGCGAATTCGTTAAAACAAAGTCTCTTTTAAGAGTTTATCGGGTTATAAACCACGTATGTGCCCTCGATGACGTCAATTGTTGACAATTATTGAAGCTTACCATTGGAATTTATTGAGACTCAAGATTTTTTTATTTTTGATTAATAATTGTAGTGTATCCATTTTCTCTCTTTACATGGAATGGTTGATTACAACAAATACCGAAATATCCGACATGCACTACCAGCTCTCCCATATTTTTACAGCAATGTGTTTGCCGTATGAACTAATGAACACAACGTATATTAGAAACTTCAGATGTACAAAACAAAATCTCCTTGATGATTTGTTCATGCAGCCAGCCTTATGACTGCTTCATCTATTCATGATTTATCGTTTATTTTCGGAAAAAAAAACCAGTAGATGGAGCGTTTAATCCATGTACAAGTTCAAAGGGCTCTTTGGTCTTTGAAAACTGATGGGGCGTGCATGTAATTACTACTGAATGGCCTGGAAATTGATAAGGAGCAGGTGAATGGATAATTTTGAAACAGATGTAACTCGCTTCTAGGGTTTTCAACCTCTATAAACTTTACAATATTTAAACACAAAAACATAAGTTGTAACCACTCGCAAATATGAATTCCATTCTGATGATCTTTGAAAAAAATTAGAAGCCTGTGGGCGATTGGTTAATGACACTTGACGCGCAGCTGTTCAACAATGCACCGACTCACCCCTGCCAAAAATAACGATTGCTTCGTCCTGGGTATCTTTGAGATTGCAACGAGACGTGCTCAGCCAGTATTTCACACCGTTTGTGAGGAAGATGAAGTCTCCAATCAAGCAAGGAGACGAATCGAATGATAAAAGTACTAGAATCCGAATAGTAAAAGATACTGTGGCATGTGTCAAATAAAGTGATAAGTAAGGTTGAGTCGAAGAAAATGGCCAATGCTCTGTCCTTTTTCGATCTTGTTCTAGATTTAACCTGCATCAAAATCCGTCGTGCACTTTTTGACAATAGAGTTTCATCTCTGTTATTTCGGAATCCTTATATCTACATAATCCTTATATCACCACATAGGCCTCCCTCCTTGTCACAATGCAAAGCTTAATGTGGGGCGTGAGTCACTGACGACGAAGACGAGACCTCCGAAACACCGGTGTAGTTTGTTCCATTTATTGTAGCGATTTCTGTTGTTCGTTGGCCTCTGATATCATTGGGACTAATGTGTTTTTTGTCTAGTAATTCACTCCAAATAATTGTACTCCTACTGTGTTCATTATATGCATAGCTTAGATTGATTCGCACTCATTTTCGTCTTTTTCAAAATCTTTTAGAATTCTTATGATCTAATGCACTGCTTTTCTCATCTGTTCATAGTGTCTTTTCACTTTTCAATTACCTTGTATGCATTTTATACGATAGTAAAAGTAGGTATGATGCACGAAGATGAGCTCACCAAAATTGGCTCTATGACATGAAATTGGTAACGGAGAAGCTGCCAATTCTTCTCGCTGTACAGCCTCTGTCCAAAGTCATAAAATCCTTGAGAACCACTATGGTTTTTCTTCAGGTCAGTCATGGCTACAAAACCCCACAATATAATAATAAGGTGAGGAAAAGGTTGCTTAAAGTCTACTGGAAAAGTTGCTCACGCCAATCGAAAATTTGAATTCTATACATAAGTTCAACTGAAACAACAATAATTACTCTTCATAGTAAAGACGTTCATTATCCATGATTTTCTGCCAATGATCTGCAAGCTTCCGGATCTGCTTGATCTACGCGCCGTTTCAAGAAGACAATGCCAAACCTCACACATCAAAGAAGCTAGAGAAAAGTTTGATGAGCTGAAGGGACTTGAGGTTTTGCCCCACCTGGTCTACAGTCCAGGTGTTGCACCGTCCGATACGATGCTTCATCCGCTCTACGGATTCGTGAAGGGGTGCCGATGTGACACATTCGATCGAGATGAACACACATGTCGGGAGTTTTTTGATTCAGAACCCAAGAAATGACGATCTCGAGCAGATTCGGGTGCTTGCAGATCGTTGCCTGGAGGTCGTGGATAATGATGGCTTTCATTTTAAGGAGTAATTATTGCTGCTCTTACTTGACTTTACATATAAGCCTTGAATTTTCAGTGGGCGTTAAAGAACCTTTTCCTCAACCTAGTATTACTGTCAACATTTTTGGAACTGAGAGCCACAATGCACATCTTATGCTTGCATGTCGAATAGCGGTTTCGCTTCAGAATCGGAAGATGTCACTGCAGTGCAATGCGCAGCTCAAGATCGTGGTGCAGCTCGAAGGAAACTCCGCATTTATCATCCAATGTGCCTACAAGCTCTCCACGGACATTTTCTTTCTGCTCATGTTAAGGCATTTGGATGAGGCACAATCAATTTCACAAACAGGATCTCAATGGTATTTGCGCTCTGGGTCGCAAGAACGTTCTATCCATACATAGAAGCTTGCCAGGAATCCCATTATGCCTCAAATTTGATTCTTACAAACTTTGAAAACCACTTGAACGCATCAGAAAAGATGCAATTCCGTCAGATTCCGTCGATCAAAAAGTGAATACGTGTTATGTGAGATTTGCGTCTAACTGTTATCGAGATTACAACGAAAATGCAGCATTTCTAGAGGCCCTTTGCCATATCTATCAGAAAAGGGGTTCGGAAAGGCGGTATCTAATCACCAAAGCTGTTTACTGACGCAATGCAGTGGAGATCAAAGAAATTTGGTTAGAGCTAAAAGTGCAAGCTAATTTATAGATCATTCCAGTACAGACTTCGTTTCGCGGAAGATATTGCCTCCTATTTGAAGGCCGCTAACGAGGTATAGACAATGATGAATGAAATCAACGTAACATGGAAAATAATTGCCCTAAGCATGAATTAGAGAAAGAAACTGAGTCGATAAAAAGACCATATCGGGAAGATAAAAGAATTAAGCTGGACGGGTCTTTGGCCACAAAAATTACTTTGGCTTGAGTGCTCATTTGACATGGAGAGCAATATGAAGTAATATGATTATGATCATTTGGATAAAAAAAAATAGAGTAACATGAGTCCCATTTGGGCCTTCCAAAGAAGTCACGGCCAAAATTGGACTCGAAATTGTGCTCATGCTTACCCTCTTTATTGAACAGTCTTATCAGCGCTCTAATATGTAGAAATGGTGTAACGCAATACTTCGACCACGTCAAAAATATTGCACATGACTCATAGAGCGCTTGAACAACGTCTTCTTAGATTAACCGACATACGAAACATCTAATAGGAATGTGTAGTTTGAACTTCGTAATCTAATCCATTTTTCAGACTTGAGAGAGTACAAATCGACAGCGAAACATAATTGGCTGGTCAGATGATAAGGAGAGCAGAGTTGAGAGAAGGACAAGAAGGATTGTAAAATGGACTTCACGGTGACGTGAACATCCTCAAAACGACTACCTACACATTGAGCAGATGCATTCGAGATAAATTTCAATTAGCTGTCTACACAGCTGCTGATGTATCGCTGACCACAATATGATGGTGAACCACTACCGTAGATGGCAATAACGTTAGAAAGGTAGTTGTAGAAATGTGCTACTGGTAGAAAAAATGTAATAGAAGATGCACTACTGGATGCACTCCGAAAGTGAACATGTAAATGATGAAATGAAACTAGGTAAAACAAGTGAAACCGTATGGTAGACTTTGTTGATCACCTTTAACGTCCTTTCTCAATGGCATCTAATGGGTCGGATGTTTTGCTCCAGTATTCTAAGTGTCTAGTGTGTTCATCTCTGTTTACATACGATCAACCGTAAATCGTCATTTGTGGATTTGTGTTTGTTAAAGAGCTCAAACGTGTTTATTTTGAATCCTTTTTGTAGCCAACAGTTGAGCGATTTTGCCTTCATTGAAAACAAGCAATACAGCGTCGCGCCTTCATCTGCTGTTGGTCATGGTTTTCGTCAAAACGAGACCAATCGGGTAACACTGTACAAATTTTTTCCCCCAGTGACTACCAGCTTACTGGATAATCACAAGTACAACAAAGAGTGCATTATGAATTGACACGAGCTTGTTCATGTGTTAGAAATAGAAGAAATCTTTATAAAATCTGGAACTCGAATAGTTTGTTCAAGCGAACAATTGTGTTACTATAATTTGTGTAACAAATGATTGCAATAACCATAACCAACTTAAAACTATATAACTCAGACCATCAAATTAGCGTCAACCCAAGAATTTGATAGCAGTGGTTTTAGAACGATTGGCATAGGCAACTAATATACGTCTTTTCGAGTTCGTGCAATTCGCTACGAAAGCCTGTACATCTTAATTCAAAACGACATGTATAGCATTGCTGCACACTACTAATGAAAGAAACGATTTTAGTTATTATAACTATATGTGTTCCTGCTTGAATTCATACTAGAACTCACCAGCACAAAGCAATCCGACGATGCAGAATGGGCCGACTGTAACGGAAAGAAGTAGGCCAGTTACTGCACAAAAGCCAGCAACAACACTTGGGAGCGTAACGAATACCAAGGAAATAAGAAGATTTCAATGCAGGTGACCCAGGGATAATTACACCTAGGGATAATTACTTGAACAATATACAGAGGGTGCTCGAAAATGATTAGTTCACCATATTGCTGATTCCTCCGTGATAGAGAAACTTGTTGGTTTAGAAACACCCAATATTTCGACACCTCGGAACGCGGTTGGACTTCAAAGTGAGAATCCCAGAACGATATCCAATGCTCCCAGTAAAGATCCATGTAACAAACAGCAATTCGCGTAATGGTGAGATGATAGCTTATCAAACGCGAATGGGAAAGAGAGAGCCTACAAACATGATGTTTCGTGTGGAATCCATTTTTGACAAACGCCTTGCCCTTATGCTCTCTGCAGCTGTAGATATGGTTAAGGTGAGGTTGATCTTCACTTGGACAAAAAAAGGAGCGCTAGATATTACTACATAATATGGTTCTAGATCTAAATGGACTCCATTCTATGAGCTCAGGTGATAAAGAGAGTATGGAAGGGTTGAAAGGAGAAGCTCCTAATAAATCGCCTTCTGTGGCATCTGAGTACCAAACTATTGACTGACTTCCTATAGCGTGAAGAAAATCTGCGGTCCCTAAGAATAACGTCATACGGGGAGAATTTCGGCGAATGATTTTCGTCCTTCAAAAAGCATATCAAGCTGTTTGACTTTGACGAACATAAACGGAGACTATCACATAGCTTTCTTATCAGACCTACATGATGAATAAAAAGCAAGTGAATCCATTGCGGGCGATTACAGCGACTTGAAGCAATACCATTATGATTTCAACAAACAGATACAATACTTTGACTGCCATTCCACGTAGTGCGCTGAAATTGTCGAACAACTTAGTCAGGTGCTCTTCATTGTAAATAATAGGAGCGATTAGTAAAAGAGACAGTAAACCACACATCTACATTATACAAACCTGCAATCGATTTACCAAATGACAATTCATTTTACTTAGATCAATTTTGTTTGATATGCTTCACAATTTTTTTTTTGCTATGCGGATCCCATTACTTTCAGCATTCAATTCATCTTTCGTCTTCTTCATTAACGTCATCGATTACTAATTGAGCACGTCTTCTGGGAATGTCGAGGATAGCCTGGTTGCGGCATTCCATAGGGTGTTCGTTGAAGAGTCACAACCACTCGGCCACGACCCTATTCGTGTTATTTCAGTGGCATCACAAATGGGTAGATATTGCGCATTGGTAAAACGGCAGCAATCATAAGGAAACAAAAATATAGAGGATGATAATCTGAGCAAAGGTTAGCTCGCCTCTTTTACAAGAATAATTGATGACAAAAAACCCGTTAATCAGATTGCTTGCTAGGAGATGTGGTGGTTTGCGATGGAAAGTATCAGGCATAAATTCTTTGTGTAATGAGCATCAAAGAATTTGACCATTAACAGCCAGGATATAGTGTGAACTATGCAAAACTGATGGTCATAAGAGGTGTAAAAATTAGAAATTTATACAGTGTAATGACAGCTATTAAAAACACCAGAAAGATTAGCTTGGAGTGCGCAGGAATGGGCGGTCATGAGAGGGAAAAGCCGCTACTATAGACGATCACCGACCCCGACACCGATAATCAGTCGAGAAATAACATAGCTGAAAATTTTAATAGTCAATCAGGACCGGTCATTGTATTATTCTAAAGATGTATAATGACTCAGTAATTTCTTTTTGACGAATAGACCTAAGATTGATATCTTATTATTTGCTAGAATAGCTGGCGATTCGATGATTTCGCCATTTTTGGTGCCTAGAATGACTAAGTTGATCGCAGTATGTTTGGTCAAAACCCTCTATGAACCTGATAGAAAAACTCGGAACCTAAATTTCCGGCCATAATGTAAACACCTTTTTCAGAGACTCACGGCTGACTCTACCTTTTCCACACCCACTCCTAGTAATATGAGCACCACCCACGAAGTTCACGTGTATCGATGTGTCTCTCTTAAATCAATCATTTGCAAAGGCAGGTTTTTAGGTCTTTTTATGGAACTTTTCAATTCCTTATGTATCCCAACATATGACAATTAGGCGCACGTTTCCATACTGTA
This sequence comes from Parelaphostrongylus tenuis, assembly GCA_019055375.1. Classification (NCBI taxonomy): domain Eukaryota; kingdom Metazoa; phylum Nematoda; class Chromadorea; order Rhabditida; family Metastrongylidae; genus Parelaphostrongylus; species Parelaphostrongylus tenuis. Next base: position 6,487 of record JAHQIW010005573.1, on the reverse strand, counting down.
TCTACTGCTGAAAATCATTCTTCTTCTTAACCTCAGTGAAAGCTTCTATTTTATATTATTATGTGGTAACAAAATAAACGAGCTACTTAGAGTCAGAAGCCTGCTTAATAAGTAGGACTACACCAGAGACTCTGTTGTATGTATTACACACAGATTGATTGCATGGTCACAGACGTCGCTCGAAAACATTACTCGACACCGACGTGCTGCATTTCGTAACATGCCGCGCGACGTCGTTTTTCACTCAGCTACTATAATGGCCGCAAAGTGTCTCTCTGCGAGTTTTTATTGACGCAGGTCGCAATATAACTGAGGAAGCGCATCTAGCAAATTGGGGTCCTGAGGGAACATTATCACCATGGAATGATAAAATATCACTAAAATGGCTTTTATAAGAAATTAGCTAAAGCAATGCACATATATCGAAAAATCTCCTATATTTAATCAAAAAAAACCACATCCACTCAAAAATCACCATATTTACAACTACTATATAATGCTTCTTTTTCAGTTGCATTTCCAGTTATTCGATAGCTTGAGAAATGCCAATATTCACAGTGAATTTGATTTGTTAAACGACCTTTATACTACGGTATACTTATGAAGAAAAGATAAACGTTTTGCATTTGGAATGCGTAGTGTCAATTTCATAGCGCATTTTGTAAGCATTATATGGTGGAATTTTGATTATAAGAAGACTTTGTCGCTATGAAAAAATAAATAGTTTTGATGGGGTATATATAAACACACCTTTTCAGTGAAAAGGCTGTCGAGTTGCTTGAAGTTGTTACTTTTCATTGGGAATTCTATGAAATGAACATACCTGTCTTTCATGTACTCCTGTTTCCCTTCCTTCTAACTCACCAGAGTTTTTCACTTGATTCTCAGCGGCTATTTGATCATTTGAAAGATTTAAATTTTCATAGTGATCCTGCTTTCCGAAAGGACTCCCTTACTTAGTTTTACTAGTGAGAGGAGATTATGTTTTGGGACCGGAGTGCATTATTATTACTTAATCTGTGCTCAGCATATAGTAAGTAGATAATGAAAATACTCGCATACATAAGACGATTGGAAAATTTTGTTTTATGAGTGATCAAAGGTCCCAGCTTGTGAAGTACACTAATAAACCTAAATTGTCGAAAGTTGTCGATGAGGTACTATCAGGTGCAGTGGGCATCACCATTCTTCCCAGCAAATCAATATTTTCTAATTGAGACACTATGAGAACTTTTTGATTATTTAATTAGGTTAGAGGATATCAAATCACAAGATCTGCGCCACAATATCCGATTTCAGAAGCGCGCAATGATAATATACTAGATTACTTGATTGATTTTTAGTGACAAAGAATAAAGGTGAATTGTAACTGACATAAGAGACGAAAGATAGTTATAATTGAAATATGACTAAATTCAAATCAAGTAGAATAGACGTATTCAGTAGGAGAGAGAAATATGGTTTTACTATGAGATTTTGGTTTTTCTCTAAAGTATCGCGGTTTAGAGGAAGCATCGTCGTTGCTTCCAACTGCAGTGATGAATCATGTCCATAACTGTATATAAGTGGATATATAGATTTATTGCCCATAAGACATCAGAACAGAGCCTTTTCTACAATTGCGTAGAAGTTTCAACGTCTAAAGTATACTAGTAGCAAAAAGTTCCCCCTAATTATCCATGAAATGACATTTTTTCCAATGTGCAATATGAGTTCTGACGAGCACGTCATTTATTTTGTGGTCGTTTTGGCATATTTCAACCAAAAATAGCCTTATTGAAGTCTCTTCTGGAAAGCCTATTCTCTGCTGATGACAAGATTTTTTTATTGACAGGAAAGGTCTGATTTCATTACGAAACCACAACATTGTAAGGATTACGTGCTCCAGCCGCAAGGTCGATCACGCCGACCGCCACGAGAGCGACGTGCTACGCCGTCTACTGGCAGCGGTCGGCATGAAAAAGTTAATTGCGTCGTAATAAATGTGGTCCTATGCGCACTCATCTACAATAGATCGACTCGTCGTAGATAAAGATGATTATACTTAAATACTTGTTTGGTTCGTCATCACGAATTGTGCGGAGCCCAGTATTCTCCAATCGCCTCTTCTCTCTATTGCCGTCCATGTCACGTAATTCCACCATGACATCTGAAGCTAGTTTCACGACGTAATTTGTAAAACATCGGCAGATATTAGTTCAACTCAATTCTCTATGTGAATGTTTCCACCCAACGTGTAAGTGGTTTTTCTCGAGGACGGCTGTGTTCTCTTATCCTCTTACCATATGAGCGGCCCATCTGTCTTCGCTATCGAAGTATGTTCTTCTGAGCCGCGAAGATGTGATAAATTTTAAAGATCTGAGCTGTAAAGGCCGGCTAAATGTTGTAAGTGCCGACCGATTTTCGGAGGACATCGTTCAAGCGCTCTATGAGCCGTTCGCAGTAGACTTGACTTGGTCGAAGTATCAGCCCCACATCTCTGCTGCATAGCAGAGCGCTGGGACGATTGTTGGATAAAAAATGTTAGCGCGTGATTTGGGGTACGTTATCTGGGTCAGTGGCTTCTTTGAAAGGCTCGAATGCGGCCCACGCTGCTTTCCTTTTCTTTCAAGTTCCTCTCTCATGTTGTTCTCCATATTTAGTGATGACCAAGGTACACGTAGGAGGAGGACTCCGCAATCAAAGACTCATCCATCTAGTATTTTCATCACTGCGCCACTGGTTTTCATGAACTGAGTCTTCATGCAATTGACACGTAGTCCGATCTTCTTCCCCGCTTCGCTGAGTTCCTTGAGCATCATCTCTGCTTCAGTAGTGCTTTTCGAGAGCAAGACAATGTCATTTTAGGAATTTTCCATTGATGTGTATGCCCTTCTTGTTGCAATCGAGCGCTTCATTAATCACCGCAGTGCTGCGGTGAACAGCTATGGTGATGTCGTGTCGCCTTGTCGAACGCCTTTTCCAATGGGTATGGTGAGAGGTCGATGAAAAGTTATATTTTCATGGTGGAGTTCTGTTTGACAGTCTGATAGACTTCTTACGTAGTACGGATTCACTCCTCGATCGGCAAGCGCTGATAGGGCTGCGTTTGTTTCGACGCTACCGAATGCTTTTTGATAGTCGATAAAAGCTAGGATTAAGAGCAAATGGTTTTCCTGACAGACCTCTATGACCCTCGACACGGTTTGAATATGGTCCCATGTCGCGAAACCCCTGTCGAAATCCTGCCTACTCAATTGTTTGTGTCTCATCCAAAATTCTTGATATGCACAGATGGATAATCTTCGCGAAAAGTTTGTAAGATATGCTTAACAAGCAAATCGAAAGGCGAAAATGCTGAACAGAAAGAGAATGAGCATGCTGAAAATGATTACAAAGAAATGAAGCATCACAACTATTTCAAAAATCAGATAGAATCCTCAACTGCCATTGACACAGCATGCTGGAATTGCAGAATATCTAAGTCAAGTGTTTCCAGTGTAACTGACAGTTTGGACCAGAAGGCAAAACGCTTATTTAAAAAATGCTAAAATGGCAAACATATGTCCACTTACAGTTTCTGCTATGTTAGTGAAGTTAAACAGGTTGTGTTCATAATGCGTTCGTGAAACAATACCACTGATTTGAAGGAAACATCCAAAGTGAAGTGGATGTTGGCAAGATGATAATGAGGGGGTGGAAAAGATTACGAGGAATTTTTTCTATAAGTGACAATAGGGTCGTTTATAAGGAAACTGAACCTCTTTGAATTGAAAATAGGACTAGAAACTCTTAAAGACATCTGTGTAACGTGATATGTATTAGAGAAAGGAAGCGTAGAAATATTCCATAATATCAAAATCAACCAGAACTCATCATCATCATAATTGACTAAAGTGAAAAAAGTGAGACTCTAAAATTTGTTGACAGGAAATAACTAAACTCATCACTGTTACAATGAGAAGAAATCGATAGTCATAGGTTGGAACGGCTTATGATAGAAACCATTACTGGTTTGTATTGAACAAGGGGACAGCATAGAAATAGAGCAACTTCTATATATTCTGAGAGACTGTTCCAAGCTTTTTCGAACCTGACAGTGGACGAGATTGTCAAAGCGTACTTAAGCCACTGATATACCAAACCTCGGAGAGGCTTGGAACAGTCTCGCAGTTACATCGAAGCTATATGACAAGATCTTAAAAAATATCGATTTAGAGGCAATCGAGCAACTATGTGCGTCGAATTTGGTCATCTTCTCTAAGGATGAAAGCAAATACTCTGAATGTGTCTTGGATGAGGTGCCCTTTACAAGAATTTAGAGCATTACATATTTGCCTGCTATGTGCACTATTTGTAACAAAAAGCGCTTGCCGGTATGCCTGATTTTCCATTTGACCACAAAAAATGTCATCAAATTTGAAAGTTAATCACGAAACTGATAGGTCAGACGTATAATAATGACAATGTTTTTGTCGGTCTTCCTTTGATGGTCTCCATCGGTGGTGAACGCGTACTGGAGCGATCAGTTTCCTTATCTCAGCCTCTTTATGTTGGCACAGAACGCGCTACACTTTGTCTGCGATGTAATAGCTAATATTGCAGCATTGTGAGCCTTTAACTCAAAACAAACAGACTCACGTAATGCGTCAACTTACAGAAGCCGAAGCAGACGCAAACTTATCATGGCATGGCGTGAATCTTCGATGGAGGCTAGCAAGCGGCTAGCATCTAAACAGTGAGTAATTTAAATGGAGCTTTTATTATGTGATCCAAAATTCGTTTCATACGCTTTCTGCTGGTTATGAAGGATTTTGACTGAATGGATTGCAGATCACTTTGACCTTTCCTGGTTCTGATGAAGGCTGGAAGCCGAAACGTAATAGCCAGTGTACGATTACTGCATTGTCTGTGCTGTACTACTACACTGTATTATTGTACTGCAACATCTATATTCACTAAATACTGTTATTAGCACCTCGAAGCTGCTTAACGGAAGAAAGTAGTAATTTATTCTAATAATACCGTGATTAATAAATAGTCGGTCCTGTCATCACCATCATTACTAATATTTTGATTACATTAACTAATGAAAAATGCCGTTCAATGTAGTCGTGAATGTAAGTATCAAAATTAGCACACTTTATACAGACAGCAAATATCAAGTCGTCCACAACTATATATTTAACTCACACCTACCGCCTAATCTTTCTTGACAGTTCACGACGAGAAAGAAATACAACCACGAGAATGCTGAGATACGAGCAAATCTTGGAACCTCAGTTGAACCTCGAACTAGTGACGACCCTTTTCAAATGCTTATATGTTACACATTGGACCGATGGGACTACGCAATATTTCTCCTCTCCGATTATTGAAGTCCCATCTTAGATTTTGAGTACCGCTCTCGTCCACCATCCTATGTCTAAGCTTCACATCGTACCCTGCCATAAAAACAGTTGGCAGTGAATGAATGTCAAACATCGTGATAACAGCTACATAATATCTTCGTATAATCTACACGGTCATGTCAATTTCTGAGTCACACTAATTTCATACTTACAAATTATTTTTCCTTGTATTTTGACAATTTTTCAACTTGCGCCAAGTAAATAGCAATGTTTATTCTGCCAACGTTTTCACGTAATCGTCTTTTTCAAAGCCACCGATTCGTATCAAGTACCCACAGTAGTTTTTGCTCTTCGATATCGTTGAAATTTAATTTTCGTTCGAGTTTCGCTCCAATGATGTTACCTAGTTCGACGGGTCCTCAGGATGGTCGCTTTCTTAATCATCTGTTGACTGTAAATTGCTCCACTGATCAATCTATCCTGCAGTAAGCGATAACATTATTAGCAGCACAGAAAACAGTGATCTTTGTAAAATCGATTTAGACTTTCGTTGAACCTCCACATTAAAAGGATTAAGAGTGGAACTCTCGCCGTTTGTCAGTTTCTAAGAGATAAGCCTGCATTCGTTTTCAACTCACTGCTTCGTTCGAGGTGAAATGCACATCTGGCCATTAAATTGACACGTTGTAATCTACCGGTGTATCGAATCAGTGCTGCTTATCCTCCTAGATAAGTCTGGTGCCAAATTACCTACCCTGAAGGGATTGATAGCTTGGTGAGCCATGAACCCGGGATCAAATCACCGGCCTTATAGCGCCGTAGAGAACATATAAGCGCTGCACACACATAACTCCTTACCTACACATTGATAATCAATAATATCTTCAAGATAATTGAGCTGAAAACTCCAAATTACATAAAAACTTGATAATATTAGATAATAACACTAATTGCGTTGTTTTATCTGCCATCATATCCAGAATCATCTTCTTCAACAAAACTGATGAAGTGATGAAATAAATCACGAAGATGTAGAGGTGTTGAGAAATAATTCAATGCTGTTACTGAAGAGAATACTGTCTGTCAGGCGAAAAAAGTCCCATAGACTTTGGTGCAGAAAGCCAAAGAGTTGGTTTAGTTGAAGCTGACAAAAAAAT
>JAHQIW010005572.1:0-51145 GCA_019055375.1 Parelaphostrongylus tenuis | reverse complement strand
GCTCGAGGCTTAGATATAAACCTGTCCAACGATGCAATCGAAGTTTGGGTTTATTGCGTCATTATTGAAACATAAAGAGAAAGAAGAAGATATCAAGAGCTCTTTGAATTGAGGTCGAAAAATGCGACTTCGACGAGATTTGAAACTTGGCGGACCGATGGCACAAAGTCTTAGAGAATTATGGCCTTTGTTTTGCAGATAATTTTTTTATGTTTTTTTGGAATTCATGCATAAGTTTTCAGTTTTTTACTAGTGCCCCTGAACTTTCTTTCCAAGCTAATAACACCTGGTGGCGAATAAGATTCTATGATGATTTGTGTTTTGAAAGTTTTTCATGTTATTATCAGATTTTGACCGGTTTCTGTATATGCATTTGTGGGAAAATTTTATATAAGCTCTTATATGATCTAAAAACAATATTGTTAGGGTATTATTTTTTACAGCCAAATTCAATTATATGGCACATGCGCGGTTGATGAGGAAACGGATGTGGATGTCATAGCAGGTCAGCGTCGGCTTACCTCCACACACTTCTTGTGTGTGTCTTCCCTTCGCCGACCCGACAGTCACACCATTTGCGGCAAGCATCCCTCCCGGTTTCCGACGAATCTCCTTATAATGTGTTATGTTTATGGCTACTGACGGTCAGTTTCGAAGTATTCAATGAATGCAAAACTTGAAGACAGTGTGTTCAGGCGATGTGAGAATGGTAATAGTACTTGTGCAAGCCAAATAGTCAAGTTATGTTCACTGATGGAAGTTAACCAATTTGACGTGGTGCTGTCGCCTTGTTGGACCCCTTTTCCTTGGTCTATAATAATATCGTTAGAAAATGATGAAAATTTGGTTAACTTTTCCATATAGCTCATAAATTCTCCATATGTAGTGAATAGGAACGCATAACTTATGACTCCTTCTGTTTCAAGTGAGTCAAGTGCTTGATAATTAATTTACGAGCCATGCATGTACCGTGTTAGGGGCTCTTATACAATGCTATACACGTGCTTCGGCCTTGCACAGCCTCTTCAGTAGCACAGTGCGTTCCTCCCACGAGGAATGGCTAAAACGAAAAGCACCGTACAACTGACGAGGTTGTCAAGGCCGAAACACGTATATAGTACTGTATAAGAGCCCATAACATACCACTTGCATGGTTCACGAAATAATGATCAGGCATATTGAAATTTGAACGTGGTCTTAAGAAAACACTGGAAGCGAATGGTATGATTCAAAGGCCGTCTCCCAACCGATGAAAGTGGTACTGCGCGGTCTGCTGTGCTCTAGCGAATTCCCATGAAGTTTTCTTACCATGTGTATCTGCTCCATGTCACTGAGTCTTTTTTTGGAAACTGCTTATTCCGCACGGTTGTCCATCGTCCAGTGTTCTATTAATCCTATCTAAACTACTCGAATGAAGAGTTTACAGATAACGGGCATCAAGCAGGTACAGCGTTAGTTGCCAATGTCGTGAAGCTCTCCCTGTATGAGCAATGAAACGGTCTCGTGGTTTCTCTTTGAGTAGGAATGTTGTCAACTTGTAAAGTCAAGTCTAAGAGCCGAGCCAAGGCCTATGTGCTGACGAATATCAGCAATAGCTTCTTCAAGTGCTCGTGTCCTGTCTTAACTTAACCAAAAGTATGATTCTCCACCGGCGAGATAGCATGTCGTTTTTTCAGTTGAGGACTGATGGAATGACAATTCATTTGTTATTTCATATAATGGCAAGAGGACGTTCTATTGGAGTGGTCCGGATAAAGGTCGTGTGTGATTTTTTCCATAGCCTTTCTATAAGCCTTGACCATTCATTCAGGCATCGCAGTGCAATCATCAGTCTGGTACTTTACTGAGCTTCGTTAGAATCTACGAATGCTCTTTGCGGCTTTCATAGCTTCGGCCGTAACTGCTGCTCTTCTCTCTTTGAGATCTTTTATCGCTTCTCTGCATCGTTTCGCACGTTCTGACGTAAGTTGCCGGTTGCCTGTGCCTCGTGCAATTCACGTTGACATTTCCATTTGAGTGTTTGTGGAGACAAAATTCTTGGTGACTCTCGGATCCTCAACTTCAATGGCATTAACGTTATAATGTTGGATGGGCCGGTTGTATTTTTCGTCGATGTTGCTGTTGACGAAATCCTCCAAAGAACCGAATTAAGATTTAAAAACAAATTCCAGTTTATGACTGCTTTTGGATTTCGTTCTAATTCCTCTGAAGGAGGCGCTAGTCTGATTTTGTGAAGAATTTTGGAACAACAGCGACGTCGGTCGAACTGGAGTCTTCTTTAGAGGATTCGCATACAAGTGTACGTGCGATACAGGTGCAGATCGTCACCTCAATTCGTTACTTTTTTGTAGTTTGGTATGGCCTTGAGATGGTGACCTCTACCATCTGGCCCTTTCAAGCACTGCCGTGTCAGTTTTTTCGTGCTCAAAAAAATACGATCCGTTTTCTCTAGTGTATTCAATTTTTTCAAATCTAACTTACACCTTGCCGGGCTCTAAACGTAGAATTGGGTGCTCACGGGTGCCTTGTCCTTCTCTTCTGGACGGACAGGAAGTTTATTTGTAGGATGTGACTACTAATCGCTTCTGATGTACTTCTCAGCCGTTTGGTTGCGGGCTTTTGGGCAATTTGCCTCGTGGATAAGGTGTATGAACACTTTGATCATAAGTCGGCAATCAAAAGACTTGACTCAAGGGTGGATTTGAACCAGTGACCACTTCAATGTTAGTGGAGCTTCATTGCGTTGCACTTACAAGTAACTCACAAACTAAAACTGACTACAACGTCTACCTAAGTGCTACTTACCTGCTTGGATGCTTGGACGGTCCGTCATCGCGAACTGTGCGGACTCCAGCACACTAACTAAGTACTGCCGATTATCATTTTTTACTAAGATGATGAGGAAATATAAACCTGAATACACATGAACTACATATAAATTAAAAGTTCTCATTACGTGAATATTAAGATAAAAATCAACCGTATTTGAGATGATTATTCAGTTATAACAAACCTTATTTACAACAAAAATAGATTTAACGATGAAATTTTGCTGTGCAAAGATTCTCATCGAATTATACTTCTGAACTTAGTCCTAAAAGTCTGAGATGGTTGATCTTTGTGTTAACAGAGTGTTGCTCGTCTTCTGAAACACCTATCATTCTTTCTATGTTGTAGCACTTCTCGCTCGTGTATACATACGATCACATTACAAATGTTCTTTATGGAATATTTATTTTGCTAGCATGACATTATTATGATGATTTCATTGTCGTGCAAATCAAAATTTTTAGCTTCGAGTCTTTATGTTGAATATAATTTCCACTTCGCACTTACTATCGCCGTCATCACAATCATTCAACTCGAATAGCTCTTGAAAATTCTGTCTACTATTGACAACGGTTTTCGGCGCGTAATGCTATTCTGATGTAGTTGAACTTCCGACAAATAAAGCTGCAATCAAACGACCACATTGGGAAGATTGTGAAATATCCCGCCTTGTTTCCCGCCTGCCCTTGATACTCATTTTTTGTGTGTGCACCTAAAAAATTAATTTTCCTAATGACAATAGCAGATTAATGTGATTTCAGTTTTATTGATGATCATGCATGCATACATATTATATATTGAATATTAAGTCGGCGATTTCGCAAGATATGGAGGCTACTCTTTATGACATAAAAAATGTTTTCCAGCTATCATGTTACCACTTTTTTCACGTTAGTTGGTATACGACATGTCAACTAATGTATTATACAATCTCTTCGCTCAGAACTCTCGCCCTACGTCGATACCCAGCTAAATCTACTGGACTTGGTAAAATGACATGATACACCTATAAGCTTATGATCACTTCCGCCCACATCGAGCGTAGCTAGTGTCATTTCATTCACTCAGATCCCTTCGCCATTGTCTCAATCCACTCTTCGATTCTCTATACGCTAAAGTATGCTTTAGTTTTGAAGTTCTTCATTCACATAGGCAGTATTTGTATGATGTCTCCCTTGCTCTTTACAGTACATCGTAAATTCAGTGCACAAATCTCTACACTACAGGCATATATCCTTGCTTTTGTCTAATTATCATTTGCTCTATATGTTGTTGAATGTGTGTCGTTATGTTTGTCAACGTTGCGCCAAAATTATTCGAGTAAATGTTTAATTACCAAAGTTTAAGGCATGACTTGATGCACATTCAAGCTCACGTGGAAAGTTGCGGAATAAGAAGTGATCTCATTTAAAGTAATCATTCTACAAGGACTATCAAATTTCTACTATTTTGTAGGTCTAAAATTTTTTCGTAAATAAATTTTGAAGAAGCATTCATTTATTGATGATATATTTGTAGGCGTTACAACTTATTGTACAAAACGCTGTAAAAAACATAACTGCATTGCTGAGCAACACTGTATTGCGCAAATTTGAAAGCTCTGCACTACAAACACATGTAAATATTATTGGATATACATCGGATCAAATCAATACACATCAATTCAGTTGTGCAAGAAACGTAACAACATCTTAAAGCATTTGTTGAGCAAAGCATCCTAAATAGGAATAGAGATATGAAGGTAATTCAATGCAGAGCAACACTGTGTGAGCTAGATTACGTGAAATTAAGACTGTTATCATGGTACGGTAACGAATTATGGGAATTTCACTGTATTATATCGGCTTTGATGCAATTTTTTGAGTAAACAAAGAAATAGCAGCCGTTTTGGAAAGCCTCCCTACCATGAATTAATATTCTTCGATCCAATCAACAAAAAAAATTGTGCATCTGTGGTGAAAAACAGCGTATTTCAAGAGAAAACATGCTCAATCACGTGCACTACGTCATTGAGAAGGGAAAGGGATAAATAATAGTCAAACGCATCCATTAACTACCATTATGATTAATAGTTAAAGGACAATGAAAAGTTACCGTTGCTCCAAATTGCTGCAAAAAATAGAGTAGAATGGGGAAGTACGAGAAACAGACTTGGTTGATTGGCTTGTTGTGGAATATTGCAAAATGCGGCATGTAGCAAAGTTATTACTCCAAAAAGCTAGTTAAAAATTCAATTTTTGCGCTTATATGAGCTGGTTTGGACTTATTCTCACGAACATTAGCTCTGAAAATAGTTACAGGTTCATACCATTCTCTAGTAGATCGAACTGCATTGAAACGGCACCTAAATGTGATGAATGAAATGGAAACGAAGAAGAACGAACGAATTAATGAAGGCACATGATAATCAATCTCCCTGATAAAGAGCGAACCTTGAACGCGAACAATTCAGTGTGATCACACTAAGTTCTGATGTCCATCTGATCAACTGATTAGTTACCAGAAAGAAGTGACTTCTTCTTTAACCTTCACAGAAATCACTGTACCAAAAAATTATGCACTAATCTTTTCGTGATTTTCTCGTCGAGCATAGATTTTTCTTTGTGGATTTTTGGTACCCATTCGAAACTGAAAAATTGCGGTCCAAAAACAGGGTTTGGTTTTTGAAAGGCCTTTTTTGGTGCGCTGTAGCAGCGAGGAGAAAATTACGTTTTGCCTGCAATGGACTCTATGTTTTGCAACTTGCATTTGATAGGCTTTTTGGGCCTAACAAACCTTTTCATCAGAATTCTATTGGTCATTCCATATAATGAATTGTGCCGTAGTAGCAACAAATTGAAATTTATACCTTCGGTGTTCATTATGTGCAAAACTGGCGTCTGAACCTAGTTTTCTATGAGATTTTTTGTAATAATCCAATGATCATTGAGCAAAGAAATTTTGGCAATTTTGATTTCTGGTTCGCTTGTTCAAAAAATCCTTAGAGAGTGTAGTAAGAGCGAAAAAAAAGATTACGTTTTCTAAGCTAAGTTGGTAACCCACTGCTCAGAATTTGTAACAGATTTATTTGAAATCATGAAACGAAAATAAAAACCCAATATTCATAAGACGATAGTACAAAGGTTTTCCTTCATTTAGCTTCAAAATTTTCCCAAACTTGAGAAACGATTTATACTAATGAAATCGTGTCCCCTCGGGCGGCAACTATAACATTAAGCGCAGCGCGTTCAGGAGAGCGCAAATTCTGTACTTTATTTATAAAAATTTTCTCTCTTTCAAGGGAACCTTTAGCTTTCTTTATATTTCATGACACATCACATTTGCCTTTACACGCCCATATGCTTTTGATGCAAATATATCTATGCGCAAAGAAAACTCTGAAAGAGAAACGTAATTTTTGCTCTTACAGAATTCTATGGAAACATAGCATGAATCAATCATTAATTTCAATGTTTTTAAGGTTATCGAGACTTATTGCACCATCAGACTTGGGATGATGAATGACAGCGAAACAGCCTAGCTTGACCACACTGAAAAAATCCATTGACTATAGTTCACGATCAAAGTTCGCTCTCTAATTGTCACCGTGGACGGTGAGGTGCTAAATCAGAGTTGAAGGGTAGTGGCAATAAGTCATTCTGTACGCCTATAAGTCGTGGCGGTGATGTGATTTGATCAAATGTGACTTCGTGATTGAGATGTGGATTGTGACGAAATGTTCGTTGCGTTTTTCCGTTGCTGATCACACATCGTTTACGTATCGTTTTACGTTCACGACGTCGTTTACGCCATTTATTACAACAGACGACAATGATGACGATTGTTATCAATACAAGCGCACCACCCAATGCACTGATGATGATCTCACGGGAGTAGCCTGAAAATGTTTTGCTCGACTCGATGAAAGCTCAAATGATTCAAGCAGAACGCTCATATCGAAAGAGTTAAAGCTATCATTACATCATTACCCAACTGAGGCTATGATTCATCGAATCGTCCCTCCCCTAGTGTAGAAATACAAACAACTTTGACGGTTCGGTCAAAAATAACTGATTTCGAAGGCCACAGAGAATCTTCAGATGAGATCAATGGTCTCTTATAGTTCAGTCATCTACAGAATTTCTACTGACGACAAGCTTCCGCTCGTATAAGGATGATACACTTGATATATCAACATTTGAAATACGTACAGTGCTGCTCATCGCTGTAGTCACCTTCAACACAATTCTGCACACCATTGCAAACTAGTGACGAATGAATACACAGCTGTGGTCGGGGCACACATACACCTTGATCCTAAACAGCGCAATTATAAGCCAGATACAGTACCAAATATTGTTTTTTCAAAAAAAGAACATGTTGAAAATCAATTTTTTTTGGGAGCGTAAGGAGACGGCAAGCTATACTTTATTATTTTAGCCTCTCTGGACGATTTTGCATCATCTGGTCCAAAAAGGTTTAAATGATTTTCTGTTCGGTATGAAAACATCTTATTGAAAATATTACTGTGACAGAAGCGGTAAAATGAGTGACGATATGATTAGTTTGGTCAAGAATGATGAATTTTCGAGTAAATGCTTGTGAAAGAGATTGAGAAACGTTTAGAACATGGAGATGTGGTGGCGTTCTTAGTCAAGTTCACTCGCCCAAAAAAACTATTCAGTAGTCGATAACGGTTAATTACATCAATTTTTTGTTGAGCAGATTAGTACTATTTACGAAATCAATCGATGAATACAACAGTAAGTGTGGAACTTTTCATGAGACTACCATTTCATCAGATAAGTTAAGGATCTGGTCGATAACGATTTTATCCCACCACCTTTTCAACGCATATTTGTCCTCCATGACAAGCGAATTGTGTGCATGAAGTATCTTGAACAGTTCCCTGCTTCAACCGCACTGACGATGATGGGGATTGTTGAGGTTCGTTGACAGCGTTTTCAACAGCCGTCCATATGAGCTGAAAATTGGTTATTCAAAGGATCAAGAAAAGATGGAGCTCTTGGCGTTCTGTTCAGAATGCGAAATGCGTCCTACTCCATCGAACATCGGAGATTAAACTTAAATATATATATATATATATATATATATATATATATATATATATATAATTTATGCAATGGCTTTCAATGCCTAACTGACAAATCATGTCAGTTTACTCTCCTAAAAATTTGCAGACCTCGAAAAAAACTTATTAGACCCGGACGCACGATCAAACTAGCGGCCATGTGTGTATTGCAGCGCATCTCTAACCACTGCGATGCAAGTGTCTCTTTATTTGTTTATCAGATAATGCTCATACAGCATAAAGCTGAAAAGATAAATCTCTTGGCGTTGATCAGTTCCTGAGGCACACGCCTCACTTGGATACTTGAACGGTCCGTCTTCACGAATTGTGCGGCTCCTAGCACATCTTCCATTCGTCTCGTCTTCTCGCGATTGTCGTCCATAGCGGTGGTTTCATTCGAGCATGGGCATTGGCACGAGTTTCATACCGTGATGTGTAGAATATCGGCAGGTACGAGCTGATTAATCCTTCTAGTGAATACGTTCGCGCAACGTGTAGGTAGTCGTCCTCGGGTACGGGTGTAATCTCGTGGCGTCCATTCTACAGTTCGTTTCGTTCATCTGACGTCTAATCCTCCTAATATATGACCGACTCATCTGCCTCGCTATCGATGTGAATTCTTCTAAATCACGGAGATGAGATGAACTTGTGAGATCTGAGCTGGGCATGCCGGTTACGTGTTGTGAGTGCCAATTGGTTTTAAAAAGATAGAGTTCAATAGCTCTGAGAGTCGTTCGCAGTAGTCTTGACGTGGCCAAGTATCAGCCTTCGTCTCCGCTGCATAACAGAGCGCTGGGAAGATCGTTGAATCGAAAAGGTTAGCGCGAAATTTGGGGTCCGTTATTTCGTCGGTGGCTTCATTGAGAGGCTCGAATGCGGCGCTTTCTTTTTTTTTTGTCAAGTTCCTCCATCATATTGTTCTCCATAATCAGTGAGCGAGCAATGTACACGTACGAGTCTCCATAATCCAAGATTCTATCAGTATGGTGTCTTCATCATTGCATTATTGGTTTTCATGAACTGGGTCTTCATGGGATTCATGCGTGCTCCGATCTTCTTCCCCGATTCGTTAAGTTCCCTGAGCATCGTCTCTGCTTCAGTAGTGCTTTTCGAGAATAAGACAATGCCATCCGCGAAACGAAGGTATGAC
This sequence comes from Parelaphostrongylus tenuis, assembly GCA_019055375.1. Taxonomy (NCBI): domain Eukaryota; kingdom Metazoa; phylum Nematoda; class Chromadorea; order Rhabditida; family Metastrongylidae; genus Parelaphostrongylus; species Parelaphostrongylus tenuis. Next base: position 42,095 of record JAHQIW010005572.1, on the reverse strand, counting down.
AGGAATTTTCTATCGATGCGTGTGCCCTTCTCGTCACAATCAAGTGACTTCATTATTCACTGCAGTGAGGCGGTGAACAGCTTTAGCGATGTCGTATCTCCTTGTCGAACCCATTTTCCAATGGATATGGCAAGAAGTCGACGAAAAAGCTGTATTTTCGTGGTGCAGCTCCGGTAGCAGTCAGATAAAACTCTTATGTAGGGCGGATCCACTCCTTGATCGACGAACGCTGATAGGACTGTGTTCAATTCGGCGATAACAAATGCTTTTTCATAGAAGATAAAAGTTAGAATAAAGGGCAGGTGGTAATCCCGACAGAGACCGTCGACACGGTTTGGATGTCGCCCATGCAGCAGAATTGCTGTAGAAATCCTGATTGCTCAGCTGTTTGTGTCTCATCCAATGTTCTTGATATGCGCAGAAGGATGATCTTTGTAAAAAGCTTGTAAAGTATGCTTAACAAGCAGATTGGACGATAATTGCAAAGATCCCTACGGTCACCCTTTTTGTGGATGATGACTGTGTGCGACGTCTTTTATGGTCTAGAATTTTTTCCTTTTGAAGGTAAGATGTCATATGTGCCGCGAGAAGTACATGTAAATTATGGCCTCCGGGTCGCAGCAAATCGGAAGAGATGTTATCAGGTCCTGGAGCAGTGCCTTTTTTCATGTTCTCCATCGCGACTCGAACTTCAGAGGGGAGAATCCCAGGCGGCTTCTTCAGTGGGGAGTACGGGGTCCGAGACGAGGATGTTCGAACGGAAAGGACTAATGTAGAATTTTTCCGTTATCAATTCCATATCATGGTGGGAAATTTTTCGTGATCCCATCTTCGTTCATAGCGCTAACAGCGGAGCACTATAATCACACAGATTCCGACGCATTACTTCAGACGAGATCTTTTTTGTGCTGCTTCTAACAGTTTCTTCAGTCGATACCGATGTAGATCCTCCTGCAAAACTCTTCTGTTGCTGGAATTTGATATCTATCGAGCTAAATGTGTTGCATTTGGATCGAGCTTCAGCTTCCTTCGCTTTTCGAGCAACTCCTTTGTGGTGGAGGAGATGCGATCGACCCTTCTGGGTTGAGTAAGCAGCTCGTAGTCTTCTGCCGGATGATCTTTGATCCGTCAGTCATGGTTGAATAGGATTTCGTCTAGAATGTTCTCGTTGTAGACGGTGACGACTTCTTCTTGATCGATGACATGAATTCTTTTCCAGCTTACGGCTAAATCGTATCTTTGCTCGAAGAACGCGGTGATCGGACCCAGTACAGAATGATGAATGAAATATTACGGTTGTGTCGAGTAGGCACCATTTTGTATCAGTAAGTATATGGTCGATTTCCGCTTGTGTTGTGCCGTTAGGTGAGTCCCATGTACAGCGATGATGTTCTTTCTTCTGGAACAATGAATTTCCCTGGAAGAGATGTGCAGCAGACAGAACACGGTTTCCATTTTCGTTTCTTTCTCCTAATTCAAATTTTGCAATCCTGTATTCGCTCTCGTTAGCCATTCCTACTGGAAATGGGGCTAACGAGGAAAACTCCATGGCCACTTTTCGGTTATCTGGGGTCAAATGTATATTACACCTCATTTGCTGGAAAGGAATTTTTCATAGTAGTGTTAGTAAGAATTCAAAACGCTTGAATGTCTGGCTAGAGGTGTAAATGGTTGGTTCTTTATTCTTGAAAAAACCTTTTTATAACGTTGTAAAGTTTAAAATAAAATTATGTTTCACAAGCGCATATTTCTTGCTAAACAGAGCTTTTTTTTAGAATCTTAGTAATCATTCGATAGCGTAGGTTTTGCTGATTCCAACGCTGCACTTGTTTTTTCAGAAACACCGTTTCTCTGGAGTGCAGATGGAAAAAAAAAGATTGACTTCGCATACGCAAGCAAGTGGTCCTTGACCAGTTCACGGGCCGCGGGGTCAGGCGGTAAGGATGCGCGGCGCGATTCGCTTAGAAATGTTTTTCCGCTTTGGAAGAAAAACTATAGATAAAACGGTTGACTGCTGCCAAAATACTATAAATCTTCTATTTTTACTGGAATACATATAAATCAATCATCATTTTAATAACTTCGAGGAATTCAGGAGGCCAGAACGTCCTCATTGCTTTCAACAGTGACTCAAAAACATTTAGATACTATGAATTTTTCTCTACACATTCATGTACTCATAAATCGATCGATCATTGCCTCAACCCCTTTGCTGCCTGGCCCAGTGGCCCGTGAACTGGCCAAAGACCACTTGCTAGGGTATGTGAATTTGATTTATTTTCCTTACTGCACTGCAGAGAGCGGTCTTTTTAGGACATAAGCACAGCGTTGGAACTAGCAAACATTAGGCTATCGAATGATTATTAATAGTTTAGAAAAGAGCTCTGTCTCGCGAGAAATATGCGCGTGTGAGTCATAATTTCACTTTAAACTTTACAGCGTTACGAAATGGTCTTTTCGAAAACCGTCCACGAATAGCCCTAGCTAGAGATTTAAGCTTTTGAACGATCACTGGCACTTCTATGGGAAGTTTCTGTGTAGCGAATGAGGTCGAACATTCATTTGTCCCCGGACAACCGATTGGAACCCGCCGTGCTTTCGTCTTCAATTTTAACGTTCTTTGAGGTGATTGAATGCGTACCTAGCCTTTATAATGCCTGATAGTAGCCTACCGCTGAATTAAGTCAGCGCTGCTTTTCCGTCCAGACCAATTTGGTACCAGTCTGATACCACATCACCGACAATAGGGATGGATAGCTTGGTGAGATGTGAGCCCAAAATTGAACCATCAACTTTGTGTGACTCAGAGCTCCTTTAACCACTGCGACACATGCTCTTCACCGCATACTGATTAGTAACTCATACAAATTAACTCATTGTGCAAATTCCAGCACTTCTAGTACGCGATCCGTTTCCTCCTATACATTTTTCGCAAAAGCCTTTGAACAATTTTCGGGTTGTTTCGACTTCTTTTAGAGTTTTTCGTCCTCTTCATAATTTACAAGAGTGCTAGTTGGGCAAACTTCGCAATCTCGAGCAAATCTAAGTTGAGGGGTCTTTGTAGGACATTCGTTGATTTATTGCAGGAGAGCACTAGGGAGGGTGCCGAATCAGCGCGTTGCTTCCTGATGGTCTGCAGCACTAACCACTTGGCTACACCTCCCGCCTTTCTCCAACATCAATCAATGAATGAACAATCTAACTTGGATTACCTTGAATCCGATCCGGTCAGCTACTAGCGATGGCGATGGTCGATCTTTTGTATTGAATCTGAAAAGGAGACTCATGTTATGAGAATCACAAGCTGTCAACTTTTATGTGCTTCTTTGTTCTTAACAAGTAAACGAAGGTATTTCATGTGAAACTTCAAGCAGTGTTAAAGCACTTCACTTATCATCTGAGTTTATCGCCTGTTTTCAAAATGAGAGAATCAAATTTTTTTACTTCTCTCATCTTTGCTTCACTAGACGGGTACAACTCGTCCAGAACCATATTGTATTCTATGCGAGCCTTGCATCAAGAGTTAATAACATTTTTGGCGCCAATTCGCTTAGGCAAATTCAAACTTTATGAACTTGCAGCGTGTTTTTGATTCAAACAACTGCCTGTTCATTGGAGCTATAAGGGGCGATCGGTGAATTGTTGAAGAGAAATAAATGAGAAATTCTTAATAAAAGAAAGACATTCGGATTCAGACTATGCCTCGAAGTGCGCTGTGCATTTGATTTCTTTAACACCCATGCAACGAGTGATCCCTAGCGTACATTGAAGTGGCACGAGTGTCCAGTATGACTTGTGCAGTTTTCACAAGGGTTGTAACGTGCTGCAATATTCGATCGACACGAAAACCTTCTAACAATTTTCAAGACCGACTGTCTATTGACCTCGGCATGTTTCAATATGATTCCTTATTTTCTTCTTTAGGCCAAACACGAGGTAATGCAGTAATTTTTATTTAACAGCTGACGTTTCGGCAGTTCGCCTTCTTCAGAGCTTGGAAAGGTCAAATTGTCTGCAATCCAATCAGTCAAACACCTCCATTACTCTCTAAAAAAAATCACCAGACCTAGATTTCAATCGTATCAAGCACATAATCAACTCTCAACATTCTCACTGCTTTTTATATGTGCTCCATTGAATGATTAAAATGCACATAGGCTCGTAATGCACCTTACCCATTAGAACAGCAGTCTTTTACACTGACTCAAATCACGAGTGATAACGAGGCATTCCTCTCTGCGGTTTATGGTTGGATTGGTGGTGTTAATCCGAAGTGCTTCCAGAGTTTTCCGCGCTGATATTTTATGTTCCTGTGTAAAAATGGTGACTTCGATCTCAAAATCATCTCCGTCGTGTTCCTGTCCTCTATGCGTCCCTAGCAGTGTGTTCCGTCTATTAAGACGTTTGTCAGCTAGGTGTTTTTCTGTGCGGATGTAGAGCGGCCTACCCGTTTCGCAGAAAATTTATCGCTAACACGCTTTGCAGGAGATTAGGTAGACTGTACCTACGCTCATGCAATCACCATCAGAAAATCAACCAATGTTTAAGCCTGAAGTTTTCATCCTTCTAGTGAACTCTGGGATCAGTTTTGCGACCCTGAAGAAATATTGACTGACTGATCCGAGCGCGAATGAACCAGTGACTCTTTGCGTTGTAGAGAGCCGTTACCATTCTGCTATAAACACCCCAGATTGGCTAAAAAGAGGTATGCAGGCGTCTCCGTTGAGTAGTGAGAACAACAAGACAAAGGAACATGACTGAAGTTGATTTTGAACAGAAGTAAGGATGGTAGCGAGCCTGGGTGAGTAGCTAGTGATGTTCAACGCGGGATTAATCCACACTCCTCAGCACTTTTCTGCAATCAGTAACGAACACCCCACGGAACGCCCCAACCTTGTTATCCTCGAGATTGCAAGGGTATGTGTTCGACCAGTATTTTACAACGCTCACAAAGAAGACAAATCTTCACTCAAGTAATACGCGAGAAGACGAGTAGAATACTAGAAATACGGCGACCAACACAGAGAAGAAGAACTGTGATACGCGTCAAATGAAGCAATAAGGTAGGAAAGTAGTGTATAGAAAGGTATGTAGTTTGCTTTGATGCAGTAAAACGATAAAAATTTATGGTACTGGCGAACGATGATTGAGAATTTCGCTTCTATCGAACGATAAGCTGGCGTCTTGTTTATAAAGGACAAATTTAATAAATAGCTCAGATGAATTGATAGGGCATTTGACTAGTTCACTGGTACATGGCAAAAGCTCGAAAGTTCTCACACCACAGTCTAAATGAAGTCTCCGTAGTTTATAAATAATATGGTGAGATCTAAAAGTTTTGCCAAGAGCTTAGTTATGGATTATAATTGCACAAATTGCACTTTCTATTCTTTTTATAGAAAAGTAAGCTTGACCAAGTAAAGAGAGATGTCAGGAGACGATGAATTAGTAAACTTCACCTAACAAGTATCCGATTCGCACTCGACAGATAACTTTTCATTCCTTCTTCCATATAATACAGTTGACTGCCACAAAATCGTGCCTCCGTGAAATCGGGTGCGACTTCCTCAACAGTAATGAAATTCAAAAATGTAGAAACACGAGAATAGACACAACGAATTTTCATTCATTTCAGGTGTTTTTTTGCATATATAATGCACAAGTATTCTCTATTTCATCAGTCTAGCAGCAGTATTATAATGCTATATCCAGGAATATTAAGTGATATGCAAAAATTCTAAACTCGCGCGGGATTTGAACCCACTTTTCCTCTTGCCGGGTGAAAAGCAGAATAAGAGCTCTGTTAGCGAAGAAATTAGCTACGGCTGGCAGAATGGATGAGAAGCGGGTTTATCTTCTGCTCGGGTGTCAAAGCTCCGCATATCACTTATCATCCTAGGATATATAGTTATTCTGGAGTTCTTCCTTCGTTTGCTTTCGGTGAGAGGCAGTGATAGAGAATTTAGCTATATGAAATTATCTGAATAGAAATATATGTAATGAGTTCAAAACTTTATGATATAAAAACGTAGGGTATTTTTTATGATACACTTCCGCACCCTAAGATTGAAGCGCCATTTTTGGAATGGCCATTTAAAGAGAAAAACTATGGGTTACCTTTTTGATAGTTTTGCTATCGTGTTTATACCCGTCCATAATTGATAGAGATGCGCGCTCGCATTCAGCTATAAGGAAACGAATTACACATAAATTAACGAAAGAATGGACATTGATGACTAAGCCAATAAAATTGAGCGAAATTCAAGGAAAAAAGCCTAAAGCCGTAAAAATGAAGTTAGTAAGACGAAAATCGTATTGCGACGTGATCAACTCTTTGTATAGAAACAATAAATTAGAGGACTGAATCAAGTCGGCGTTTCTAAGTCAGTACTTACCTATTGTTGACGAAAGATAAAGATGTTCAAGGCGTATGTAAATTCGTTGCCTCGGCTCCACTCGAATCAACCAGTAACATGTGGTGTTTCGCGGAAACGTCGTCGGATATCCGGGTGATACGACTTCTCCTGTAATCTACTTGATTTTTGTTACAGGGTGCATTGAATTGTGCATCCTTTGTAGGAAAAAGCAAGTCATGACGAGAAAAACTAGAATGACGTAAACTACATATAGATTTGAAAATGCATTCTCCTTAGGAAGAAAGAAATTAGCTGCAGAAAATAAGAAAGAGCAGGAATCTCTTGTTCTCAAAGTATAAAGTTTGTGAATGACAGATCGAATTTCGCAATAACTAGGCTTCCCGCACTTCTTGCGTATGTTGAAAAGAATTCACTAATGAACTCAGTATTTCTCACTCTTTTGCCACTATACAGGGTACGAGGAAAGTTGTGATAACTTCTATTTCCTTAAATTTAGCATTGGTATGACATTTTTTTATTAATGCTGATGATTTTATTGAGTCCCTTGGCCAATCTGAGTCTATAATCTGTTTTAGTCATTTGTCTATTTTCAGCTGTTCTCAACCTACGGATAGTGAAAATTAACGTATCGCAGTAGGTGGGCTGCACAAGATGCTCGCACACGTTTGCGCCGTATTCGTCCCAAGCGCGGGCTAAGTCAAATCAATCCACAATCGCCATAATTATCGTCAACTTCTAAAGAAGGGTCAGCAAATGTCTGCAGCAGCAGAAACCATCAGCTACAGTCATTTTACGGCTTCTGTGATGATCTGAGTCGGCATTTGCACTGGGAAAATGCCGTTGGTCATCATTAGTAGAAACGTCAAAATCAATGCTGTAAGCTATCAGCAGCAAGTTAGACGGAGCATACTGGAGCCATGGAGTACTTAACACTTGGCGTGGTGCAGACGAATTTACGCTTCAGCAGGACTGAGGTCTTACGCATTCTGTTTGTTAAACGATTGCCACCTGTCAAGAGCAGTTTCTAGGCTTTTGGCGCAAGGATTTTCGGGTGAAATTCGCCTTATCTCAACGCAATGGATTACTCCGTGTGATCAATGAAGGAACAAGTCTCCTTTACTTGCTAGACTAGCGTAGACGCGCTTCAAACGGCTTACACACCTGAAAAGAAATTACGGTGGAAACATGCGCGAGCATCTTGTACAGCTCAACTACTGCAATTCATTGATTTTCACGATCCATAACTTAAGGACAACTGAATATAGACAGATAAATAAAACAGATTGTGGAACGAAGTTAACCAAGGAATTGCATAAAATCATCACTGCTAATAGAAAAAAGTCATATCGATGGTATTTAGCAGAATTGGAACTTATCAAAACTTTACAAGCATTTGTATTGATAAAAATCACCTAATCTAGCTATGTTATAACCACAGGGTCATTGATAAAAAATCAGAAAGTTTTTTTGTCGTAAAATGCCGTACCAGTTAATTGGCCTGGTTTCGTCGCACCACCACAGCTTCGTTCGAAAGCTTTTTCGTCGTCTGGGAGATATGACGACGGTTGTTCAACCAGAGCTGAAATTGCATCACGTATTTTCTACTACATGAACAATACAAGCTCTTATGGATAAACAATGAGAGTAGCGTCATTCGGTCAATTGACTGCCTCCGTCGGATTAGTTGTGACATTTGCTTACAAATCAAAGAATTTCTTCCATCAGTTGTCGATTACAATATTGTGACTGTCCCACCTTCCGAAATGATCTCATAGCGAATTCGGAATCCGCGATGTTGACGTCCAGGCGCTGTGGTGACGAACTGCACGTAAACAGTCGGTTGCATAGTCTCTATCTTAGCAGGCGTCTTGGTACCACATAGACGTTCACCGATATGCTCTTTACCTGTGAACATCAACGTACTTCAGTTAAATCGTTACTCTGGTATTTTTCGAGCATTTGAAAACACTGAAAGCCGAAAATATGCCTTCATTCGCGTCCCAAGAAATTTCTGTCAAATATGGTAAGTGGAAAGAAAAAAAGTGCATTCAGAGTTGAATGAAGCAAAACCTTCTGTGTACGTCTGTGATACTCTCATATCTCAAATTTTCCAACTATCAAAAAGTTCGTTTCTTCCAGTCTCGGTCGCCATTTGTGGTGTAACAGAGAAGAGTAGTGTGTAAGAATTTAGTACCCCTGGCCACCACCGTATTCAGTTGGCAACACAGTGCTCCTCAATGACCTAGTTGCCGTATTGGACCGTGCCTAATTTCAGAGTAGCTGCTTGATAAGTAAAACTCAACCGTAGAAGCTCTCTCTACTATACTCGGGTTTGGTTTTACTGTTCTTGAATCACCTTGAAATTAGGAGCCGTTTCATACGGCAGCTACGTGAGATTGAGATTGGGTGCTGTGCCTCAACTGAATACGGTGGTGGCCAAAGGTACGATGTCCATTCTTAGTATTCTTCCCTGTTGAGCAATTTTGTTGATGAACAGATAGGAGCCCTTTTTCAAATCGGAAAAAAACGTATTTACAGTTCTTATATCACCTAATCTAGCTATGTTATAACCACAGGGTCATTAGTAACAAACAGATTATGCGTTCACTAAGTCGCTAAAATAGACAATTGTTCAAAGATACTGTTCCTTGAACTGTGGTGCGATTTCAAATGAAGGAACGTAAAAGATAGAACCAAGCAAATAATCAAAATTGCCCGCCAGTCGTCAATGCATTTATTGTATGACATTCCGCTATGCGAACGATCAAAGTGAAAGAATTTAGTTCTGTAATCATAGCGACGTTGCTCCTGAATTAGATCACGAATTGTTTTCATTGTTAAACATCCTCACCCAGACGATCAACGACGATCACCAGTACGTAAGCTTCGAGGCACTGTCCACTGCTCCTACAAAAACATAAGAGATTCAATTGTTCAGTTTATCTAGATCTTTAATAAGGAATTTTTATTGATGTTGTCAATGGAACCTGTGTTTCTCGGCTAAATCAAACGATAAAAATGTAAGATGTATAACATTCGACGTAATAGTCGATATGTTGTACAGGCATGAGAGATCGGCCCGATACGGTGTTGGAAACGCTGGCGATTCAAGTGAACCTGGAAAATATTGAACAAATTTATACATCTGGGATGACAATGTCAATGTAACTGAATTGATGTAGTTATATCATCGATCTCTTGAAATAAACTACTATTCAGATTTTGTTCTCATTCTGCTTCTACTAAGATCTGTAGAATTCCCTCACGTAAGTGGTTTTTGTCCAGTTACTCGCCTCACAATGGGACTCGTCCTCAAGTAACATCCATGAGTTCAAGTACGAAGTAAGTGCTAGGATGTAGAATATTTATGGCTAAATTTAGGTGGATTCACGAGATGCGATCCTTGTCATTACCATGTCGATTGCCTTCCATACACATTTAGGCGTGTGTGCCGGTTGCATGAGGCGCGTATATTGAGTCAGAAGCTTAGATTAACCAAGTGGTGGCATAGGAAGAGGTTTGGAATTTCGCAGTAATATCATATCCTAACTATTATCTCATCGGGAAGAATCGAATATCTCAAGAATCCACGTTTCCTCATTGTAAAATAAATAACAAAGGAAGTCACATGTGGAGTAAGATGTTATTTGTTTGACAAATTAGAATTTTCTGTGAATGAATACAACGTGGAAGAAGTGATAGCTTAGTGAATAGTGATGCACGCCAATAAAAAAGCAATGTTCGGTCCCGTTCTCAACGCTCTTTCACAAGCTCAGATGGAAACGTTTTAGGTCGCCTGTCCTCCGCAAGAACACATGGAGGATCGTCCCGATCAGCATTCTATAGCATTCGTAAAGGAGAGAAATTCTTAAGCAGCAACAGAAGGAACACGCTTAATGCTGCAAGACATGCATAGAGCGCAGTTGGCAGCTCTCTTATGCGATAGAGATAAATATAGGCTACACCACTGTCGGATTAACTTACTATATGACCAACAACTAAATCTCGTATATTTCTTCTATGCTGTTCACCTGTCGCTGGTCTTTCCGAAAATACGTGCCTATCAACGCATTCGGTGATCACCGTGCGTACGGCGAAACACGCGAGCAGCCATGCCGTCGTCACTTGCCGCATCGGACATCGACCTATTCAGCGCTCATCATCGTACGACATGGAAGCCGATCTGCAACAATAAGCAACAAGCTCGGAGTCCATGTGAAAAATTACAAAGCAATCGCAGAAAAAAAAAACGACATTGAGATGACGACGAAGATTCAGAAGTCCCCAGGAAGATTTAACAGATCATATTACGGTATCATCATTAGAATTCCTTGTTTTTCAGTGAAACGATACGAATCTTGTACGTTAAATTAAGCCTGTACTGAACGAAGTTCTCTGTTTGAAATTATATAATAGAAAAAAATATATCCTTCCACCATTATTTGAGCCAACATATCATGTGGTCTGGTAAGGGCTCTTGTACAGCCCGAGACACGTGTTTCGTCCTTACAGACTCGTCAGCCTGGCAGAATCGCGTCGTCTGTCGATCTTTTTAAAGTCAGTTCTCTCGAGAGCGTCACACTCCTTATAGAGAGTTATCGACGACGTACGCTTTACACTCTATGTCAAGTGAAACTTTCACCTAACACAGAGTGTTGTGCACTCGATTGCTCAGTGGCTGGTACTTTTATCATAATTATACCTTTATCTCGAGTGCTTTGTTTAGACCACGCTCAAATTTCAATATATCCTTTCATCATTATTTGACAGAAAAGAATCAAAAATATAGAGGTTTTGGTGTTGGTCACTGACTGAATGAAGCGCCGTGCAATCGGCTTCATTAAGAATCATTGGAAATGATTAGATAAATGGCCGGTCAATCCACCCACTTGCTGCTCTTACCGAGTGCCGTATAAGTGCCACTATCTTCCCATACGGTTCTGGTATCATTCAGCCATTCTTGGAGGAAACGGTAAGCTTTATGAGCCTAGAGTGCGAGATTGGACCAAAGATTCGAAGTGTTGAAATGCACCTCTGACCACTGCGCTACACGCCACCCCTCAACAGATAAGAATAAATGATAGGACCGATAAATCCCTCAGAGATGTGTCGGATCATTTCCATTATCGGTCAGAGATTTTTTGCATGGATCTCTTTTGCTGAGTAAAGACTTTCCATCAGAATACTAGTGATCATTCGAATGCTCAAATCTAAGGAAATCAAAAGTGTGCTTTTTCCTTAGAAAGGCTTCCTTGCACCGTCGTAGCCTTAAAATAAAATTGTGTTTAACACGCATCGCGCATTATCGTGAAAGTTTTTGCTGTTTATTTAAAAATGTTTACTTCGTTTTTTCAGAGTTTTTAAGTTCTTTGTATGTAAATGCAGAATAACTTCAATCTATCGTCGTAATGCTTAGGCTTTTCATTCTAGCTACATATAACCAAATAAACCCGCTTCTAAGCCTAAGCCTAAGCCCAAGCACGAAAAGCATATGAACGTGTAGAGGGAGTGTCAAGCATCAAAGTCATACGTGTTATCAAGATTTTTTTTCAAAGCGGAGAAAACTTCTAAATTCAATAACAAGAATTTCACTCCACATGTGAATCGTGTCTGCGCGGTCTATCGATCGCATCTATAGATCCACACCCTGGCCGACTTACTTTCTTTGTTACAGTGCAATTCGACGGTCTTTTCAAAAAACAAGTATAGTGTAGGAATTGCCAAAACTTACATCATCGAATAGTTGCTAATAGTCTAAGGAAAAGGCTCTGCCTTGCGAGATAAAAGCGCGACATGCTCGATGACGCGCTATGAGTGGCAAACATAATTTTATTTTGAATGCGACAAGAGGCTGTAAGAAGGTCTTTTCGAGAAAAAAAATTTTTCTGAACTCTCCTAAATTCAAGCTTTTGAGTAACTATTTGCAGTATAGTGAAAAGCTTTTACCCGGCAAAAAATCCTCCTTTGAAAAATTCCTGCCCGATAACGGAAAAAAACGGTCCAGTGCGCTCTACCACCTCGACTTCATTGAGTACTGGAGGTTTTTTGAATATGGGTGCGGATAGAGGAAAATCAGCAAGTATTGTATAGATGAATGAACGTCTGACTTTGAAAGTCACTTGCGTTACCTGATGATGTATTGAGTCAGCGTTTTAATCCTTCATGGATATGTTCAGTAAAACTTCTTACCATTGAAGGAGCAATGGAAACGTTCTGTAGCCCAGAATGCTGGATCGAACTAACGAGCACGTGATGTTATGTCTGATACTTCTAACTGATTCAGCTAGTAATTTTTTCAAAAAACCAACATCAAATTTATCATCTTGTGTGAATTCGCGCACTTCCTCTATTCAGTTCACCTTATAGCGTCTACCATTCATGGAGGCTATCGAACTTTTTGCTTGTGGATTCAGCTACTGGCTTGGCAGTCAACTTCGTAATGGATAACGTTGAATGATGATCGAGTTGAATCTTTTTGAAATCATGTGATAGCCGTGTTAGAACGTTCGCACGTGGAACAGAGGGAAAGATGAGGTCCAAAACAGGTCCAGTACCAATCTCCTAAGCCCGGAGAGGTAAGAGAGTAGGAGAATCTGAATCAGTGTCAAACTAAATTCAGAAGAGATTGGGTCTTCTGTGTACTGAGAAGCATGCGCTAATAAGTCGAGGACTGTTTGGCTTATGCATCGTCTACGGCTGATACAAGATTTATTGTCTTCACAAGAATTCGTGGCCTTGAGGATTCAAAGATAGGCGTCAGAGACAAATTCAGTCGCAGGACAATAAATTTCCCTCTGCCTGATGTCTGAAAACGTTCCAGCACGACTATCTGGATATTACAGGAGACATTTTCTTTGAACAGCATGAACATGTCAATGATGAATGGAGTCCACAGATTTCCTAGTTGAAGCTGTAGTCATATACGAAATAAATTCTACGGGTTGGAAAGAGAGTCACTTTAATAATCTTGAGATACCTCCTATGCATATCATGGGAATACTATAGTTTCTTATGCCGGATTTTCCCATTGAAGTCCTTGATATTATGTCTTTATTTTCACTTTGTTACAAGCCTCCGTCATGTCCGACGACAAAATCGATGATCGTGTTTTATTGCGTCATTATTGGAGAAAGGGTCTATCATCGAGCTGCAGTCGATGAAATCAACGAAGTTGAATGGGAAGGCACAACAAGCAAATCTGCTGCTCAATGCTGGTTTCAATGCTTCTCAATGCCGGAAGATCTCGCCCAGGACGTCCATTGAAGTTGAACAACGACGATTTGATTGCTGCTTTGGAAGATGAGTCGTCGTGAAGCGCTCGCGAATTGGCAACTGATCTTGGTGTTTTCATACGAACTGTGCTAAGTTATCTCCACCAACTTAACTTTGTCTACAAGAAGTCACGACAAGATCCGCACGAACTCACTAGAGCACGAGCCAATTTTAATCGTTGGATGAAGTTGAAAAAGCATGTAAAGAGTTCTTAGATTCGAAGCCGAAGGAGTGGTACTTTGAACAGATCCAAGACTTGGACGAGCGATGGCAGATAGTCGTAGAAAACGATGGCCTTTATTCTGAAGAATAGTTATTATTGTTTTTGTGTGGAATCTATGCACAAATTTCCAGTTCTTTACAAGTGCTCCAGAGCTTTCTTTTCAACCTAGAGACTCTATGTATGATAGGTGTAAGATAATGAAATGAGTGCTTGGACGCCCAACACAAGTGAAAGCGGTTCATTCACATATCTAAGTTAGCGAGTAAGTAATGTGACAAATATGTTGACGTACTGAAAACAAAAATCTCAGTGCAAAAATTCATCGATACGACATTTCAGTTCCGGTGCCTCCGACACTTCATGGTAAGAAAGTTATCTCAGTGCCATAAATGAAACTAAAAAGAAAAAAAATAATGCTCAAAGCCTAAGCAAGGTTGGTACGCCAGGGCCATACACCGGTGTTCGTTAGTGACCCACGCCCCACATCAAGGCATGCGTTGTAGCAAGGAGGGAGGCGTATGTGGTGAGGGTACAGTGTACAATGCACTGGTCCATCAGCACTTCTAAGTCGATGGATCTCGGCTGGTAGAACAAAATTGATCCATGGCATCGACTGTTTTTGCGAGGTTTTTGAAACAGTCGATGCCATGGATCAAATTTGTTCTAAAAAGATGCTTATTCACGGGATTCCGAATATGCACCTCAGTATTCGAGACGAGTATGTGATAATTCGAGGCAATTTTCAAGACCATTGAGCTTCCTAACGTGCAATTAATCTCTTTGCTCCACTTTTTTAGCATGGTAATCATCACATATTTCATGTTATGCAATGTTTGTTAGTCAATCAATCTCGGCGGCATTTCTTCTAAGCTATTTCGACTTAATTCTATATGAGTTAAGTGAGCGATTACTGAATGCGTGGGAATGTCGCGTCATCCTCGCAGTCATCAGTCGATCAGATTCGGAATACGTAACATTTCAGAAGAGTGCTGGCCGCAATGTGCACTACAAACCTTCTTCTGGTCCTATAGCTAGTGATCACTTGGGTAGGTGATCATGGAAAACCCTTAGCACAGTGTTATCGTGAAAGCCCAAAAACTTGCTCTGGCTGTTTTATAGATTCATTAATCTTAAAACTGAATGTCGTATTTAGCGAATGTAATGAGTCTCATCGGCTAGAAACAGATTTTTATAGAATGCATTGGCGAAGAGCTTTCAAAGAATCTTCCGCATCAATCCTGAAAAAATGTAAAAAATGAAATAATGTGGAGTCGAGAAAAAGACTGATGTGCATTTCAGATAGTCAGTTGATGTATCGAAGAGGCCAGTGAAGTTGAAACATCCAAAACACAGTACGGAACTCAATGAATCTCTATAATGTTCGTAGACATGTGCATCACCGCCTTCATAAACTAAAGAAAATGAAATGAAAAAAAAATCAGTGGACGTCTTCCAAGAGCGAGTACTGAGACCAATCACGTTCTTGAAAATACCACGATTCGTTAGAAAATGATTGTCATGGGAGAAAGGACGGTGAACGACTTTCGTGTAATTGTCGACATTATTTCTGCTTCTTAATGTTCTTCTGAACAGAGCAACCTGATGGCTCAGCTTCTTCATAAACATTATGAACAAAGAACATAGTGTTCATGGCATCCTTGCAGAGAGCGCAAAATCTACTGGACAACTCAGAGACACGACGAGTATGATAGCACGTGATTTTACTGACGTTTGCATGAGCCATTAGGTGGAAACTGGAAGAGCATTTGACTTGGGCAAATCTGGAGGCCGCTCGTTCGCCTAATGCAAACTTACTGCAGATGGTGGCTGTTTACTACGTTTCTTTAGCGCTTCGGACAAGATTCGGAGAGCCAGTAACATCTTGCTAGCTATCATCATTTCAATGTCCATTCGTTCGTCGACTTCTTATTTTATTATCAAAAAATTGTAACGGTGAAAATTATTGAAAATAACATGTTAATCATTATTATGTTTTTTTACAATAACATTTGCAGGTTGTTTAACGAGACGTAGACATCAAGAAAATGAGGTTTTCAGCTATTAAACTGTTGCATCTCCCACTGAGGTTTCATGGTTATGTTAGAATGAGGAAAATGTAGAGAGCGGCAAATGACGAATGTAATCAAATGGAAAACGAAGGCAAATAGCCTCCTTGCAGAATAAAGTTCGATCGCAGAAAAACTCGTCCACATTGGTAGAGGGTATGTAGACGAGAGATTCAATTGGTGATAACTTCGTTGTAGAAACTTCCAGAAAATTCTGAGCAGTTTTGCAAGAAATCGGAATTCACAAGCAGCAAAAGGTCATCGGTGTTTTATTGTTGATTAGGATAGCGGAGAGATCTGAGAAGAAGTAGGCGAGAAAAAGAGAAGCGGATCATTACCGTGTGAAAGAGATATATTAGTTGACATCTAAAAGAATACCAAAAAATGATGAGCCTATGTGGAGCAGTAGTTAGAGGCGCCCTACGACACTTACGTACGTGGTTGATGGTTCGATTCGGGGCTTGAGACTCACCAACCCTTGCATCCCTCTGTGATCGGAAAATTGATATCAGACTTGCTCAGGAGGATAGCAACACTGACTTCATACATCGGCAGGTTACTATGAGTCTTGTAAATACTAATATGCATATACTTACCTAAAAGATACTTAATAAAGTCGAATGCATGGTGCATCCCCGGGTCGATTAACGCTAAAGTTTTATCAAAGAAAATACACTAGGATCAAACCAGTCCATAATGTATTGATCACGCGTGGCTATAGATATCATCAACAATTTGACTCATTAATTTGAAAGAACATAGCTCATGGTGAGTTCTACTGATAGAAACATAAGTCATCGTAATTTACAGATCTTGTCCAAACCGTTACCATCTCTCTCATCATACCCACGTTAATTTCTGATTACTAAAGCTCATAAATCGAACTCTTTGTTGGAGTTTTCTTTTCAAATAGCGAAGCAGTTGAACAATCGGAGTCTGACCCTATGAGGGAACAATATCGTCTAAGCTGAATATAGTTGATAGCCCCACGTAAAAGTATTCAAAATGATCTGATCGCATCATTACCTGAACTATATCAAAAAAGAATCAAAAATACAAAAAAGCGTCCTACATATATATTTATATATATACATATATATATACATAAATATATATGCATATATATGTATATATTTAATATATAAATTATAAGTATATTAAGCCCACATATCTTCAACTAGACGGGCTACCATAAGACCATAGACAACGAGTGAGAAATCCACACGTTCCTCAATCGATTAGAAAAATAATAAATGAGGTTTGACATATTTGATTAGAATCGAATAATGGACTGTACAGATGAAGTGTGGGTCGGTATAATGGAACGATATCGAGAAGATGTATTAGCGGCAGTTCTCAAGATCTACCGATTTATTAAAAGATTATAAAGTAGTGGAGAATTGAAGAATATCTAACAATCCAGCTAAGCTCTTGTTTAAGAACGAATCAACCATTCTGCTTAGTTCCATCTCGAACAGAAAAACTGTTATCAATGAATGAAGAGTCGGAACAGAGTCTAGGTAATCTACATCATAGTGGAAATTTATCAGCTGATCAATTTTTGCACAAAAAAAAACGTGAAAAACTCCAGTGTAACGTGAGCAGATGATAGTTAGGATAGTGGTATCAGATGTGATAGAGGAAGCTTCGTCGAGCTGCCACTGCTCCACGAAACGGTTCAAGCACGCGAAGGCGTGGTCGTCCGCAATCGCTTTTCTAGCATTCGCTTGTCGCTGGAAAAGTGGATTTTCGTCATTATCAAGGTGGATGTGGGGCCATCGGAGGAGGACGAACGACTTTTTCTCGGCATTGGCCACTCCATCCAACTGCCCACATTTCCCTCTCTCCCTCTCCCTCTCAATAATCGATGAGCACGAATGAGAGTGGATGTGACCACGAGCAGCCTATGCTTCTCAGGCCCTTCAACACTTTTTGTCTGCATTCCATGAGTGATCATCCATTAAGCACTAGATTGGCGTGGATTAACCCTAAGAGCATAATTAGCGTCGCACTACACAATGAGGAATTCGCTTGTTTACTCGAAAATTGGCTAGCATGCTGGCTATCTCTCAAGCTGAAGTGATTTCATCAAGGTGTTCCTCTTTGTTTCTTCTAACTTTAAGTTGTTCTTAGCATTAGAAAGCCTCATGGCAGGGGAAGATGCACTGGTAGAAGTCAGGTTCTAGTCTCTATGATTCGGAAAAAACTCTATTAAGCCAAAGTTCAGAGGTTCAATAAAGGAAAAAATGATTAATCTTTCAAATGCGCCTTGAAGATGCTCGATGCTTTCGACACCAGTAGGTGTCGTAGAGGAGATTGAATGCATGCTTAATCTACCCATTGGACTTGCGGAGAGTTACGACTGACACATCACATCAATAGTTTTACTCTCAGAGACTAGCCTAATGTGAATTTTGTGATTTGAGAGCGTTGAAAGCCCTTCTTTGCCTAGGATGCAAGATTAAATAACAGGACGGCTGGTATTTGTTGTGCAGTCTCTCTAATCACTAGGCCATAGTCACCAGTGACTCGTTCAGGTTATGAGTACATTTTTGATCACCACACAGCTGCGCCTTACCGACCGTGCATCTGACTTTCAATGAATAATCTTTCTTTGCCTGTGCAGTCACCACAAATCTCTTGTGTTAGACTATTTGTAGTCAACTGATAGCTGCTGAAACAAATTTTATGCTGGGTTTGAGCCATGGATAGGTTTTTTAGATATGCTTTATTTGCGAAAAGCTGTTCCGGAACAGACCGTTGAACGAAATTTGGGGATATAAGAAAACATGTAAAAAACACAAGTACACTGCAAATGTCGCTGAATCCATGCAAAAGCACGCGAGGACTATGTTCAGATAATGAGCGGATTATTGTTCTTCACCCAGACGACGTGTTCAAAAACATGGCAGTATACAGAGAGAGAATAGCAGCATGCATAGAAATTACAAAGAAAGAAAATATTTGAGGTAACCGAACAATACGATGATAACCTCGAGAATCCGCTGTACCGCACCTCTTCAAAGAGTCCTCAGACCGCATATCTTGATCTAAATGCGCTATTCGATTGTGCTCCAGTGACACGCGGTTCCATGGGCCTTGGACGCCAAAATAACCGCGATTTTGAAATGGTTGAACGATGTGTACTCCATTATAAAAAGGTTTTCCGAGCTCACTAAAGTCATTCTAGTTTGAAAATCTGAGTCAGCAATTATGGCTGTTTGGATTAAATAAGAATTGAACTACTTCAATCGGCGCGCGATTATTTGAATTTTCCACAATCGCTTGTCACTGTAACATTATCTACATATAAATGTTCTACAATAGTGTTCGCATAAAATCCGCCTTATTCACGATTTTGAGAAAAACCGAGTCTTTTAATGTCGTATGAACGTCGCTTTCTCACATTGACAAAGTAATTGTACGCAACAGTATCCTCCTGTTGGACGAACTTCTACGTTTAGTTACTTTGCTGCTCATATTAGATACATCAAAAACAAGCAGTGAGAGATGAAGGAGGCCTTGAATTCGCTGGAGTCTCAAAGATTTAAGGCTTGATAAGGGATTGTGACGAAGGACTGGCAGCGCGTTGGCACAATTAACTTGTAACTCTAGAGCAAATTTTACTTAACCAGCGTTCCACCCCTTGATGCCATGAGGTGGGCGAGTCGACAGATGTTCGCAGAGCGGCTGACCTCGACGCGAGCCCAAGAATCTTTATTGGGAAAGTCTTTAGGAAAGCGATTGACCTGAATGCTTTGGCCCCCGCTGGTTCCGACGACAGCCGGTGAGTAACTAATTCATAAAATATTTGTCACTAGAGGCTGAAAAACGTCTTTCTTTGAAACTTGATGGTTAGTTAATTTTTTTGGCTTCGCAGAAGTCATATAAAGAGTGAAGGATAAAGCTCTCGGCGTTGATCAATCACTGAGGGATGCATCGTGCATTCATCTTCATTTTTTATACTTCGTTTGAAGTGATCCAACCCGTATCTGATTTCTACAATAACTTGGGTGGCCTTCCGCTATATCCAGTCAGTGCTGCGTATCCTTCCAGACAAGTTTGAGACCAATATGTTACCGGTTTCCGACCTCGAAAAGATGAATGGCCCAGTGAGCCGTGAGCGTGCGATGGAACCATCGACCTTATGTGCGACGCAGGGTGCCTCTAACTACTGCGTCACATGCTCTCCTTCTAAATCATTTACATCTCATAAAGTCTCTTTTCTTTGGAACGTCCTCACTTAAATGGACGAAGGAAGGATTACATGAACATTAAAAACATTAAATTTATAAAGTTAGAACAATTCATCTCTATAGAATTTGGTAAAACGTTAGAAGAGTCATCTTGGAACATATTACTGTACTCTAATGCATTCAATAAGGCCGTGGGTGGAGTAGAGGTGCCTCCCATTACAACCGTCGCCTACGTGTCGATCATGAGCACTAGGTTCACAAATCCATCTATTTCTCCGTGGTCGGCAAACTTGTACCAAACCTCTCTGAGATGATAGTAGCATTGACCTCATACATCGGTAGGCCACCACTAGTCATTGCAAAAGCTTGTAGCATTGAAAAATAACTGAGTCTCACACACGGCAGTTTCGGCGTATTTTTTTCTGGACTGTAATTATTCGATAGTGTAAATCTCGGCAATTTTAATAGTGTGCTTGATCTCTGAAGAGACCTCTTTGTGCACTGTAGCAGGGAAGATAAAATCGAGTTCCACAGACGGCACGCATTTCATGCCGGCTAGGGTAAGTGATTGTGGATCGATCACGCAGTTATCAATCGCGTAGCGCGATTCACGGTGCGAGAGACTTTTATCATTGAGTTTAGGGTTAATCCCCTACTTTTAAAATATCTCTAAATTAAATGTATGATATTGATACTCAAAGATTTGTTTTTTATGTTCATTTGCTTTTCGTTCATAGGTTTGGGCTGCTTAGGTTTGGGTTTGATAGCGAAATTATTTGGCAATACAAACTGAAAAGGAAAAGCCTAACCCACAGGACGACAGAGCAAAGTTCCTCCTACAACTTCACCATAAAAACCCTGAAAATCTTTACAGAACAGAAGAAATTTTCAAATAAACGAAGATTAAACACGCGCGATAACGCGAGTCGCGTGCGAAATGCAGAATCATTGCACTGCTACAGCATTGTAAAAAGGCCTTGTAAAACAAGTGCAGTCTTGAAATCGACCTTTGAAGTTTTTATGCTTACTAAGAGTTAGTTGGAAATTCGCTGTTCAACAAAAAAAATTTTTGCTCAAAGATGTGCCCCTATAAAGAAAAAGAAACTTTTATATAGTAACAGAAATTGCACTCCACACGTGTAATGCGGCAACGCGATCGGTCGATTGATCGCGAAATGCCGTATCAAATCCATTGCCAGCGGACACTCAGCTCGCACACTAGCCAACGAACAATGCGCCGTGTGTGTGTAATTCGGTCTTTTGTTCCCAATCACACTACACTGAAACAGTAATTCTAGAACTTAACCTTATCGTTTAAATTGTTGAAACTTATACTATCGATTGGTTACTAGTAATTTGAAGGAAGAGCTCTGTCTTGCTAGATATACGCGCGCGTGAAACACAAATGTTTGCTTCCTGCTACAGCGTTACAAAAAGGCTTGCTCGAAAAGCGGCTATGCAAGGAAGTAGCCAAGAAAACAAGCTTTCGAATTACTGTTAAAAGCCTCTGTCCAGCAGAGGTGTTGATTCTTCATCTGTATGTTTAACAGAAAAGAACACAAGTTTCTTTTGATTGCAAGCAAGATTGGTACATGCACAAAAAATAGAGGTGTGTAGAAGAACACGGAGCATATATAGGACAATAATAGAGCGCAAATTCTTTCAAAAGGCGATGAATGATCTAAATATATAACGATGAACAGATGCAGCTTCCAAATTGAGGGACATTTGGGGCATGATAACGATAACAATGGTAAAGCGAAGTGCGAGGTCACGCGTGGTCGTGAATGTCTTAACACATGAGATGCTACAGGAAATGATGACACAACGTCAGCTTCAATTAATGGATTTTCTAGTTCATAAATTCAAACAGAGTTTACTAAAAGATCCAGATATCTGTTTACGTACCCATAGAAAATCCTTTTCGAAAACCGGAAAACGATCGTCCATACGATTGACATAAAACTGCCGAGCAAGTAATATAACTAATGCCATTTGAGAAATCTTAATTCTGCCGAAACTGTGAAATTGATCAATTTTCAAACAGCTGCCAATTTACTGGCTTCAGCTCACATTGGTTTCGCTCGAATCTTTATACCTTAGCGATGAGTGCCTTAGGAAACGCAGGAAATGATGTCGGAATTTATGCAAATGTCGTTACGGCAACACTGCTTTTTGTCACTTATGTGCCACATTCCAGCTAATCTGAAGGTTTATAAAAATCCCATTCATCGCCATTGACAATATGAGAATCATGAAATTCTATTTTGCTGACGAATAGCTAGATAGTCAAATAAGATGATTTGTGTTTTTGTAGGACAACATGTCAAACAATAAATGTTGGAATCAAAGTGATAGGTAGAGAATAGAAAATGGTTTCAGAGAATCTGCTAGGCAGAACTTATCGATTATTCGGTAAATTAAATTCTACAGCCCGCTCTGAAATCGCGATTTATTGCTTTGATAAAAATAATTCTTATAAATGCATTCGCAACAATGCATAGTTTTTCGCCGTCCACGGTATGCATTGTATCTAATCAAACTTGCCTTAACATTTTTCTTTGTGTAATTTTCAGTGAGCAGAGGGTTTCTTTCTCGAATGTGGTGTAGGGGAGGGAATAGTGCCACTTTTATGCAAGCATCCGTTGAACAAATACGCTGAAATCAATGCAAATCGTCAAATCAATCACATTCTCATCCTAGCCAAAGTGTTGAAATCGATACATAACGCCATGAATTCATTGGAAACCCAAGGCTAACTATGTTTCCTCTCTGTTCGCTGCGCGTAAATTTAGTCCAGTTTCCAGCAAATTCAATAAAATCACGGAGGAAAAAACTCCTCTATGTTTTTCCTATATACTCCAGTTCTAAAATGGTCGAGTTATCAGAAAACTTCCGACAGTCCTTGAAAGTCCTGTGAGGATATTTAGAGATGCGATGGTACATCAGAGCCATACGCACGTGTCGGTGGTGTCGCCCGTTTCATTATTGGCTCTCGCCCCACAGTGGATTTGACTTTTTAGCAGCGATCGACAGAACTGTTCATGAGTGAAGCAGGTGAGAGTGTTATCACCATTTTTCAGTCAATGGATCACGGCTGGTAGTGGATATGCAGAAAGCCATCTCATTGACCGTTTTTAAAAACTCGCTTTGAATATTCAAAAGAGCTCGTGAGAATGTTCAAAGTCTTTTGAAGGTTGGTACGTCAAAGCCATACGTACGTTTCGGCGGTGTTGCCCGCTTCATCCCTGCTATAAATCTTTGCAGTCGGCTCGGACGGCTACGAAGAAAGGCTGCCGTCGCTTGCTCCAAGGATAATGTGGTAGCTTTCTAATAAAATTCATAGTTTTTCGTCAAAAAAATGGGATTTCTGTGCCAATAATTGGTCAGATTTGATAGAGCATACATTAATAAGGTTATTTTATTAGAAATAACGTGATTGCTCCATTTATAATCCACACCTTCAAAAAGAAAAAACCAGTTATTTAGAAGAAGGATATATTTGAAACTTTCATCGAACATTTCTATAACATTTTATTTATACTTGCCCACAATTCAATCAAATTTATCTTCTCTTTCTTTCGGTTTTCATACACTTATTGTATTGAGTCCATTAAATTCAACATACCGACTAAAAATTGGAGAACAATCAGCAGTTCATCAAAAATAGTTCTGCTTATTGCATGCAATCCCCCTTCATCGATAATTCTCAAAAATTTTTTGTGATTTTTAGTGCACTTCGAATTCCTATTTCTCACATCAATGCGTCATCTCTTTCGAATTCCTTAATCACAGCTGAAGTATGCGAAGAAGAGATTAAAGGGCATGCATTTTCAAAGGATTTGTCCAAAAAGGGAAGGACATTAATCTCAAGGAGAAACTAGCAGGTAATGATATATCGCATTTTGCCGCTGTCTCAGCACACCAAGTTTAACCCACAGATTAGGTACACACTTCTGTTCCTCTCGCAATCGAAGCAAGTACCTTGACAACGTATTGGATCGGCTGTTGCACCGAATTCAAAGAATATGGCGGTTTTACTTTTGTAGCAAGATACCGTGCCAATGTAATGTGGAAAATCTATATTTTATAACGTGATCGCATATTGTGCAGGATGTAGACATTGTGAAGCTGCTAATCATGACTGCAGATGCCCTACTGAAAGTGTAGTGCGCGTACCATTGCAAGACATCGTGATGAATTTGATGCAAAAAGAGTCGATTCCTTGCAGGTTGTGATGAAGCTGCGAATTTTCCATAAGATGGCCTAGACAATAGTTTTGAATAAAACATCCCAACATCAAAAACATGCAATGTTTGGATAATTCGTTTCTCCTATGACTTCATATAAATGTTATTTTGGTGGGCTGAACAGTTTCTCAGTCCAAGAAGAGTTAAAAGCGCTTTTTAACAAGAATGTAGCCTTCATAATGAAAAGTGAGAATTTCTAAGGCAACTGAGCGTTCTTCTACTAAAACTACGTTTATACAAGTCTCTCTAATCTGAAAAAAGTTCATTGAATCCTTTTAATAATGAGGTTTTATCATATGTATACTTATCGGAAATATTGTGTAAATTGAGAGGACGGGTTGGTTGTGGCAAGCGCAAGAAATTTTTTCTCTAGTAGCACAAACAGGAGATGTCCTTCCCAGCCAACCTTCATTCTGAAATTCACATTTTTCGAATTATCGAATGACTATTAATAATCTAGTGAAATAGGCCTTTTCTAGAAAAACCAAAGGCTCATGAGTGTAATTCTTGAAATGCGGTTGCATGCGACATAAATCATTTCCAAAAGTAAGAATTTCAAAGACAGTTGAACGTTATTTTTTTTAGATACGTTTACCAAGTTCTTTCAATTATAATTCAAATTTTCTTTAACAAAAAAAGTTTTTTTTGAATCGGAACCGAACTATATATTCCCGAAAAGTTCGCTATGAATTGGGAAAATTGGATTGCGATTGCAAAACGTCATCTTTTATTTTTTGATTAGAACGTACTGTGGGATTATTTTTAAGTAAAAAGCTTGAAATTAGAATCACAAGTTTTCAGGATGCCGGTTGATTACAAAAATATCAAAGAAATAAGAGAAAATGTTCAGTAGCTACTGAGAATATCCCTTTGCGTACGGCGCCATTTTCGGCTGGCGGGCAACTCGGACGGCTACAAAGAAAGCCTGTCGGCGTCTCCTCCAAAGCTAATGTGGTAGTTTTTGATGAGATTTGTACTTTTTTCGTCAACATGTGGGATTTCTGCGCCAATAAATGGTCAGATATGATAGAAAGAGCCTCAGTAGGGCTAGTTTCATTAGAAATAACGTAATCGCTCCATTCATAATCCATACTTTTATAAGAAAAAACCGAGCATTTATGAACAAGGCATATTTAGAAGCTTTATCGAACATTTCTGCGATATTTTACTTATATTCATCTACAATTCAATCAAAATTGTCTTCTATTTTCTTTCATCTTTCCGTAATCTTTATTGCTTGAAGTGCATAAAATTGATCATTCTGGCTGAAAATTGGAAAACAATGAATAATTCGTCAAAACTAGTGCTGCTTGTTGCATGCGATCCAACTCGATCGACAATTCTTGATATGTTTTTGATTATTAGTGCAGTTCAGATCTAATTTCTCAGATCAATGCATAATATTGTTCGAATTCTCTATTCATAGCTATGGTATGCGAAGAAGAGATGGAGGTGTAGCGGCGGTTCTTTTCCGTTCTCTCCACCCTGTTTAAGCCCTTTGGTAGAAACGTATAAAAGGACTTAAAAGTCGTTCGATAGCTAAAATCAAGTGAATTTAAACGATGTAATTCAATCCTCAAATGACTTGTTCTCTTTGGTGTAACAGTCGAAAAAATATTTTATTTCACATTCAAGCATTTCTCGCCGGATAAAGCTTTTTTCATAAGCAACTGGTAATCGTATTAGAAAAAAACCTTAGCAATTCCAACGGTGTACTTAATCTTGTAAAAGGACTTCTCAGAGTGTGTAATGGCGGTCAAAAGAAGATTAGGTTTCGCAAGTTTGGATAATTTTCAATGTCCGCATGCTGTTTTGGCCTCACTTAGGAGAAACGCGTTTCCTGATTTTTGTAAGAATTATGTTAACCATTCGATAGTCAAAATCTTGGAAATTTCGATGCTATACTTCAATCTTAGAATGGTTCCCTTAATGCGCTCTAAAAGTAAGAATCAATATATCTTGCACACTCAAGCATTTCCCACTGAAGTTAGCTTTTACGCTGGACTTCTAATAGTTATTCGATAGCATAAATCTCGACAAATTCCACCACAATGACTTTGTTTTTGAAAAAGATCTCTTTATTGTACTGCAGCAGTCAAAAGGTTGAAAGAGGATTACGTTTCGCAGTTAGTTGATGTGCTGCTAAAGGAACGGTGACTTTGGGTCAAATTTGGAAAAACCCCACCCCTTGGATGCGAAACTCAATTGTTTTCTTTTGACAAACACAGCTCACTAGTCCTCGCTGAAAATAAACTAAGTCCTTGGAATCGCTGAGATTTGCACTATCGAATGTTCAGTAATTGTTCATACAAAAAACTTCTGTCCGGCTAGAAATGCTTAAATGCGAAGTTAAATTTTATTTCGACGGTTACAGCGCAAAAAAAAACAAGCCATTTGTTAAACAAAACACACCATTGAAGTTCACTCGATTTCAGCTGCCGAATGAATAAAAGTAGTCTAGTGGAATAGGTCTTTTTTAGAATAAATCAAAGTTTCACGATCCCAATTCTTAAAATGCGATAGCATGTGACAGAAATCGTTGTCAAAAGTAAGGATTTTCAACATAGTTGAGCGTTATTCTTCTTAGAAATACGCTTACAAAAGTTCTACCAAAGATATTTGAAGTTTTTATACGCAAAAAATCTATAGGAATCGAAATTTAACTATACAATCCCAAAAAATCCGCTTTTAGTAAATTGATTGCGATTGCAAAACGTCATCTTTTATTTTTTGATTAGAACGTACTGTGGGATGTTTTCAGACAACAAGCTTAGTCTTAGAGTCAGAACCTCTCAAACTGTCTATTGACTACAAAAAAAATGGAAGATATGAGAATATGTCTAATAACACCTGGGAATATGGTCCTTCTCGCGCAAGTGTATCCTTTTTTTCTTTCGAAAAAGGAAGGATTTTGGGCAGCATTAGCGTTAGTCATGCCAAAATGATTTGTACAGGAGTCTTATCAGTGATATTTAATCGTTTTTGATGATGATATTCAATCGTTTCTGTTGACATCATTTACAAGAGCTTTATTAACCCGAATTTGTACTGGAACTCGCACCACTCTTCGTAGCCTGAACGAAGCGCCCAGCTAAGGGTCATATCGACCCTCATCGTCTCCAAAGGGATATAATCCTTTTCCTAAGGTTACGGTTTTTCCTTTGAAAAAGAGAGATTTTGAGCAGCATTGATGCTAATCTTGCTAAAATTATTCATACAAGAGTCTCATTAGTGAAACTTTATTCTTTTTCGATGATTATGCTCTTCTAAAAACTTAATTACTTGAAGTTGTTTTGGAGCTTGCACCATTCTTTGTAACCGTCCAAACGGCGCGTCATGTGGCCTTCATCGTTTACAAAGGGATAAAGTAGGGTTCAGTGTGGGGCGTGGGCCTCCTATTGAGCGGGCGATACCTCTGAAACGTACGTACGGCTATGGAATACCAACCTCAAAAAGGCTCCAAACAGTCTCAAGGACTAAATTGAATGTTTATAGCGAGGTTTTAGAAACAGGCGATGAGATGGTGTCCTTGAAATGTCAAGTTTGACATGAAAGGATCAGGAAGAAAGTCTTAAGAAAGCAGCACACTACTCACTTATCGACTTCGCAGCCGCTGTGTATGAAATTACGCTTTGATCGACTTTAATAGGATTTCTTCACCAAATGACAGCACATGTTTTTCCCATGATATTTTTCTGAAAGAAAAACTTGCTGAACGACAACTTGCTCTTTCATGAGCAATGACTCGGAAGGCGGATTTATCGTTATCACTCAGATTAAGCCATATCCTCAAATCTCACGAGTAACAATCTTTTCATTTCACTGAAAAATTTGGTTTTGTTTTCGTATACAAGTAAACTTGCTCAATTGTGTAGTAAGAAACCATCCACAATATAATATCTTTCACGGCTCACAAAATTCACACCATTGCCACTTCATCAATTGGGAATGAATTTATGGAACCAATGGATGAAAAGCATTTATCACAGTGCGGTGAAGGTTTGCTGATGGTTAAATTTTCTCCTATAGAAACCTTCGTGTAAGAATAACTGAACAGACGCACGTGGTTATTGATTACTATTAGTTACTAGCATTGCCTCTAGGCTGCTAAACTGAAAAATATATAGAAAAGTCTCATTCGAGATCCTTTCATTATTTTTTGAGCCAACTTGTCATGTGGTCTGATAAGGGCTCTTGTACAGCCCGATACACGTGCTTCGCCCTTACAGACGCGTCAGTTAGGCAGAACCTGTCGTCTTTCGAACTTTTTATAGTCAATTCTCTCGCGAGCCCTACTCTCCCCACAGAGAGTTATCGAAGACGAACATTTTACACTCTATGACAAGTGAACTTTTCACCTACCACAGAGTGTTGCGCACGCGATTGCTCTTTGGCTGGTCTCATTCCAGAACTGAGCATGAGCATAAAGACTACAATATATTAAAAACGCTGCATTAGAAAAATTTTGAAGGATCTACTGCTATAAAAATTGTTAAGCTATGCAACATTTAAGGCGACGAGACCGAGTGGTTGTGATGCTCGTCACGGCGCGCGTGGATCTGAGCTCCACCCCTCAACATTTTCCGACAGTCAACAAGAACACCCTATGGAATGCCACTGCCAGGCGACACACCTATCCTGGAGATTTGAGGAGACATGCTCCACTATTTTACGTGGTTCAAGAAGAAGAAAAACGAATCGAATGCTAGAAGTGCTGGGATCCTCACAATAAAAAATTGCGATGACGAATCGTGGAAATAAATAAATAAAATGTAAACTATAGTTAGCTGGGTGAACAAAATTAAGGTCGATCTTTGTTCTAGCCGAAATTAGTATTAAAACCAAAGAAAACAATAAGAGTTTCCGATGAATCACTCTACTGACGTGAACAGTTGTATAGCTACGCGAGGCACTGTTGTGCCGTGTTACTACTAGCTTAGCGTCTGTGCGCTCCACTGTCGATGAGACAGTCGTGGGTTCAACCCGCCTCACTGCATCCATGTGTACTTGCCTTGCCGTGTTGGTCTGGCGGGAATGTGCTGGATGCTAGAACAAATCTGATCAACCACGTCGGTGCTTTGCATGAGAGTCTGGCATATGCGGTACGTCAGAGACAATGATATTCCAACGTAAGCCACGGCTAATTTGCTCTGGTTGTTACTACCTATCAAAATGCAAAGTTCAGTCCCATTTTGCAGAATTACATCTAAAAGCACATCTTACAAAAGTTGACGTTTTGTGCATTTCAATAGTATTCAATGCAATGTGAAACACCGCCAAACGGTCCCAAGTAGATGTGTGGGCCAAATATGCATTCGACCGCCTCTACACTCTAGAGAGCCCTATCTGACTAGACAGTCATCTCTTGCCCGATTATGCCGACTCCGACAACGATGTTCAACTCCTAAGGCACCGTGGACCCACGACCTCTGCGTCTCTAACCTCCAATATGTTGCGTCTAATGGCGTAAACCCCCGACGTGGTACGTCTAACAGCGGCATCTAAACACCGCGTGCTGTGCCTGAGAATAGTAGACGCCATTGTGAGACGCAACACGTTGAATGTTAGAAACGCAGAGGCCGTGGGTCACGGTCCAGTAAGGGTTAAGTAGATCGACTTCACGGCACCAAGTTTTGGTGTGCCATTGCAAGCGATGAGAACCTATGCTGTCTACTTTCGCGACTTCTCTCGACGTGCTCGCCAAATTTTTAAATTGCTTGGTTCCGAGATGTTGTCATATATACAAAAAGGCATTTGATATGAGAAATACGAAAAAAAAAAGACACAGTGGTAGTGATATCCATGAATATGCGAAAGCCCTGATTGGAACTAGCGCTTGATCCAACGATAATCATGAACGAGACCAAAAATCGCCAAACAAGCAAGCCCAACCGCAAACCTGAAGGCTTTCATTGGAGCCGGATGAGATCACGGTAGGCTAGAACATTGGTCAAAAAAACGACATAAGCTTTAAGTAAAATAATTTATTCAATGTTCAGACGAGCATAAAATGTGTTAGAGTACTTACAACAAACACCGTTAACCAACCAATTCGACATAGATTTGATGAAGCATGATATCTAGTAAGAAAAAAATAAGCACAATATGCAATGCGGCACTGACTGCAATATTAGAAATAAACTATACAAATACACTGTTATCCCTGCGAGTCGTTTTTTACAAAATGAAACTTAGATTTTTACGTCAGCATTTTAACACGTACTTTAAACGACTCGATAAATAGACTACATGGTTAGGTAATCTGTTTAGATGGTTTCAATGACTAGGATCTAGTAGATTTTGAGAGCACAATGAAAAGAATGTTGGACATCATGTCCACATTTGAACAAACGGTTAGAAGTATTCCATGAAAGGATGCACAGTACGCTATCGAAATCGAAATGCCGTTTCACTTGATCCCATTTTCCCCAAGTGCATGATGGACAAGGATCTGTTAGTTCAATTGTTAGTATAAAATTAATAATAATACAGTAAATGTGTCATGATAAATGACTTATTACAACCTCATTCCCTGAAGAACACTTCTGGGAATATTACGTCTCGTATCACTTTATTAAAACTTAATACAAATAAACATTCGGTATAAGCATGAAAAATAGACAACTTGAAATATTACTGACGTTGAAAGATGAAACTGCAAAGAAACGACCGAATATGACCACACAGCGATAGCGACAAGCTTATGACTGCAGCAATTCTATGAAATAATGCAGCTACCTATACCCATATAGCGATAGACTTAACAGGGAAGAGTGTATTTCTGTAGTCAACTCGTCCCAAGGGCAACATTTTTTCACCGTTGATGGGATCTGTGGAGTGGTGATCAAGAAGACTTTTCACGACCAGATATTGGAATCAGTGCACTGTTTCCCATACCCTAAAACAACAGCAGAATGGTAATTATGGGACAAGGATGAAGACAAAGTGAAGAAAACAAACCGTATTACGGATAATACACAAAAAGTGAATTTACTGAACAAAGGATTCCCGTTTACAGCGACGGAGGAGGAATCGCCAACGGATCTAAAGTCGCACTTCCCGACGTGGGTGCCTGAGGAGTGTTATGCATAAATTGACATATAAAACCTCGATGTTTCGATAAGAACTACACTTATCAGCTTTGGTTCAGAGATAAATTGTGTATTCTACAAGTTTAACATGCAGGTTTGAGACCTATACATAAGCAAGTATGATAGATTTCTAGGTGGACTCTCGGAAAAAAGAACCGCTTAACCTTCTAACGATCGTATGGTATGTTTCATACTCAGCCGCGCGACATCAAATCTCACTCAGCTACTGTAATAGCGGTGTCGCATCCCGTGGGAAGGCAGGCAGACAGCTAGACATGCAGATCCTGCCTGCCTGCGACTACTCCACAAGCGACGGCGCGACCCGCCTACTTATCAAGGGTGGTCCTCAAAGAGCTAACTAACGCTGACAGAAACCAACCTTATCAAAGTGGTTTACAATACGAGTAACAAGGTGCGGATGTTGCTTCAAAATATCGTCCCATCCTGGCGTTGAAGTGATGTACTTTGGACGTTGAAGGATGAACTAAAAAGCAAAGCAACACCTTAAACAATCAGAGAAAAAACAATCAAATGTACACAAAGTGTCACTGGATGAACAACATTACACAATTATTGATCTGTCATGTCTGATGTTAACTTTGAGTCTTGGAAACTAGTATCTCGTCGACTTTGGAGACACAGGTAATGTTACGTCAGTATTAAGTATATCAAAGCATATTGTAATGCAACTGCTACTAAATAAATTGTTTTATCTAACAGAGTAGAAAAAACAGCCTCACAATTCAAATAAACACTATATTTGAAGAGCGGTCAATTTATATAGGTGTTTATTGCTTAAAACTCCTGAAAACATTGGAAAAGCTATGAGAAACTTCCAACTTTGATTGGTTCCGTAAGCTGGCAAGCTTTCATTATCAAAAAGTTTAAAAAATGTTGCAGACAGTATGAGAATTTTTTCGTTAAAACTACAAAAATCTCTACAATGGTGTTTACCACATCATTTTGGGTGACCGATTTCTATTCGAAATCCTCGTCAAGAAGCTGAGCTATGAATGTACCTATGAGATAGCAAATGTTTGCTAGCTACAGGTGGTCACTTCCCCAATAGATGGTAGAGGCCTTACCTAGAAAGTGTCATGGCTTGCGTGTCACCTGATCAATCTTGGTCTCAGTGCACTGAAAAGCTCGTAGAACTTTGAATGAAGCCTTTACTGGGTGTCGGTCATAGGTAATAATGATCAATGAGACTGTAAGTCTTACAGGTACGTAGATAATAGGTCTACCAAGAGACTGTGAGAACAATTATGCCCAGAAGGCTCTGCCAAGTAGACTTGAAGACGTACAAAGACATAAGTGCGGTTCTTTTTCATAGAGAAAAGGATGGTTCACTATGCAATCATCTCGAACCCACATTCACTCAACGCACTTTCAGTGGTTTGGTTAGGAGACATCGACGTAGCTGATTGAATAATTTGTTACTTGGGCAACCTCGACTGTTAGATTCGTTGGATAACACTTTTCATGTCAACGATATGGTTAGGTGCATGTGAATGCCTAGCTTACCACTTCAGTGTTGGGAGGAGAGATTGCTAACATTTATTACGAGTTTCCTTCAGTCAATTCAAGAACCTCAAGTCAAAAAAATTGAGTGGCGAGTGGTCGTCTAGAAAAAGACGATCATAGGCCTGATGAACAACAGAAAAATTACGTTGTCATATTGTTCTTGACTAAATTCACATATCTATATTAAAAGTCATAATTTCGCCATCGATTCTACAGGATTTTCCGAGCATCCTAGCAACATATTGATTACAGTAATACATCCACAAGTATACGTCCTCTCCAACAATGGATAAATCCAAATATATATATATATATATATATATATATATATATATATATATATATATATATATACGGCCTAAATACCTGCACAGCTCGCTCTTGCAAACGTTCTGCGTTATATAGATCGCCCAGTATCAATAGCTGGCAGACGTTCTCATTCGCCAAATTTTCGACAAGAAATTTCTCGCAATGATTCTGAAAACAGCATATATTATGTGGACGAAACAGTTCTGTAGCGTAATTTAAAACAGGGATTAGTGGAATGGTAAATAAAAGCGTAAACCCAGGTATTCGTGAGTAACATTAGTTAAACCAGAAAGCATTTAATTATTGTGAAAACTTACCATGTAAGTTTCATGCTATTTGCTATTAGTTCATAATGAAAAACTCAAATTCAACATCATGACACAAAAGCATATGCCTCATAGTGACCTAACAACCCAAAATTTAACATTACCTACTCCAAATTCACAATAGAGGATAAGAAAGTCGAGTTATCAATCCTAATTTAGGATTTGAAAAGTGTGACAGGCCGTCAGTTGACCAACTAACCTTCAACTCAACGAGTCGATATTTATCAGCAGCAATAAGTAAGTCGGTAGCGATATCGCCGATTTCCTTCTGACAACGACCGCAGTAAATATAATAGATCAATTCGTAAACCACCTCATAGTCCAAGTCGCAGATTTCCAGAACTCCCTTAAAAAGCAGGAGATCCTACCTAAGAGCCAAAAACATCATTTAGTGCCAATATGGAACAAAATGACTCACACTTTTTGTCTCATTTGTCAGTTCATGCATAAGCATTGCTTGAAATACCGGCGAACTAGAAAGATCTCCTTTATTTAATGAAGCGTAAGATGAAAATACTCACATTTGTTATCCAATTTATCAATTAATGTATATTCATCATCTGAAACGCTTCTGTACTTGTGAACACTTCGTTTACCTACGCATTTTTTATCTATTGGTATTTCTACACAACTGTTCTAGAAGTCACCCTAGCAAGCACGCCGTGATCCCCACATCCTTACAAAATACACCGCCATATGTCGACTTACAAAACGTTAATTTTGAGTAGAGAAAACGTTAGATGGTTAACCTCTAAAGGAGCTAGCTATGTAGTTCGACGTGAATAAAATTACTGAAAATCAGAACAATTGAAGTTCAGCAAAACAAACACGTAAAGCAAACAAAACAAACTAACAACATTTTCAATACCAAAAAAAGAACTATCAACTGGCTTATTTCGATCTTAGGTGCTTAAGAAACCTCACTCACCGAGCAGCGAGTATTGCACGATGTGCTCGGATTTCCCTTCCTCCAACGCGAATCGTAAAATCCGTAAGTAAATCATCACGAAAGAGACGTTGGTAGTCTTCAACTAGCTGTTGCTCGCAATTTGATGTCTAGAACGAGAAGCACACCGAACAATCGTATTATATCTCGTAAATTTCGACGTATCAATAATTTTAATGAGGGACTGAGTCGTCTACCACCGAGACTAAACGGTGCTCGAAATCGAAAAGCTCGAAAAAAAAGTCGAAATCACGCAATACATCGATAAAAAAAAGTATCAACACAGACTCAAACGTGGACTTTGTTGCTCGGTGCGTCACTCTGCACAGAGATGTCTTTTACATGTGTACATACGATATTCACTACACATTAGTGCAGAGCTAAAGCATAAATTAGGGTCTGCATGACATAAAGTTGAGTAGCTGAACTATTTCCTGCCACATATGCTCCACAGACAGTCATGTTCACAGGGTTAAAGACAAAAAACCGAAAATAAGAAAAAAGAAAGTTTAAAATGCACTAGGGGAATCCACGCTTGATGCTCAGAATACAGTAATCATTGAGATTCGTAATAACATAGATACTGGTGATTATGTTGGCTGGGGTCAGTTAGGAGCAGCGACACATGTGATTGATCAATCGAAGGTCGATGGTTCTGACCCGCGCTCAGTGCTCAACAAGCCTACCAACCCTCCGGGGCTGTTGGACTGCTACAGGACTCGTCTGGGAGAACAGCAGCACTGACTCAACACATGGTAGACCGGTGAGCCATTGTAGGCCAGATGTGCATCCAGTCACGTCTAACGATGCTAGATGAAGTCGAAAAACGGCCCATCGCCTGATAGTAATCAGCGCCAAAAGCTTCAATCTTTTTTTATTCTTCTCAGGATTTAGAAAGTAAACGGAAATGTGGAAACTATCTACTTATTATGAACCATTTTCTACGAGCCAATAATTCTTTAACGTTTATTTTCAACCATAACTTGTACACCGTTGATAAGTGTCCCTCGAGAACAATCTATCAGTCCCATATCTTTGCTTAAGCAACTTAAACTCGAGAATTTGAGAACTTGCCATTATTGGTTCCGTCGTAGTAGTGATCGTTTCAACAGCTACGTCAATCTCAACATTAACGATTATCAAATCTTTAGGTAGTATTTGTGGAAATAAGATATCTCTTTTGATGTATGAGACATAATCCGAATGTGATGGATTGGGATGAATACGCATCTGGAATGAAATTGTCGCCAGTAACGCACGAATTCTCAAACATACGAGTGCACTCACATCTATCTCCTTGAATTCTGCAGTCCGTAGCATAAATCGAGACTTGAAACCTATTTTCGTCGACTTCGCATTGCTGTTGACCTAAAAACTAACCATCGCTCAATGTAGGAAAACAGTACAATGGAAGCAATGATAATAACGGCAATGCCTGCTGAAATTTCTTAGTTATACACGGGTAGGTTACGAATAAATAATAAAATCTACTAGTTGGAAAAGAAACAGAGATTACCACTCGGTTGAGACACAAGAACACAAAGTCCTTATTGTTCTCGCCATTTCCTTTCGGATATATTTTGATCGACCAAGTTAGGGTCTCATCGCCTCTGGACAGATACACAAAGTTCTCTAAGTATTCCTGATAGCAGTGAGAGAAGTTCTTAACCGTCCAGCTGTGATTTACCTTCTGGAACACAATAATAAACAAATGTAAAACTCAAGAAATAAACCACAAACTTTTCAGACTTCAAACTTATAATAGGAAAGAAAATCAGAAAAGACTGCGACTACGAGTGTTGAAAAGCCAATCCAAAGACTTCTCTTAAATGATTTCTGACAAGATGTTTTGAGCATTTCATGAGGTCGTTATGACACTTAAACAGTGACAAACGCGTGTTTTCGGCGTCCCAGCCTCACCAATACCACGGTACCTTTCGGTTCCTTGGAAGGGGATATAAGCCCTACGTATAGAGGATCGACTATGAACTATTTCAAATCACCGCATGTCAAGTAGTAAAAACACCTGACACTGCAGTAACCACAGTCGACCGTTCATAGCTGGTAAAATGAATAATACCTTTACTTTTGTATGTATATACGCACGTATATGCATATAGATACATATACATATGTATATATATGCATATACATGTACATATATGCACAATATATATATACATTTATTTATACATATACATGCATACATAGATATGGCTCTTGTATGTTATCCGGGCACAAATGAGGAACGACCTCTTTTGCTGAACATGAATTTTTCATAAGAGTTCTTTATATCTCCCTGCAAAAGATTGGCTGAACCGAATGGCACCGGGCTAGTGATGAGGCTGTAATGCCGGAACACGTGTCTTGCACTGTATAAGGGCTGCAACAGACCTAATGAAAAGCTCAGACTATGATATCAGATTTCTAATAAAACCTTCATATTCGATTGTTTTTAGACCTCATTCAGAACAATATGATCTGACGATATATATTTTTCAAGCATTTCATGAATTTTCATAGAGACGTGCACAGTGCAATGACACGTGTTTCGGCCTTGCAGCCTCGCCACTCACACGTCGCCCTTCGTCTGGGCCAATCTCTTTCGGAAGAGAATCTCTTTCACTGCCTCTTATAAGGATGTTCTCCTCCGAAAGGGACTGGCTCACAAGAAACACACCGTGCAACTGATGAGGCTGCAAGGCCGGAACATGTGTATTGCATTGCACTGTATAAGTGCCTGTAAAGGACCTCTTGAAAGGCTCAAATATATATATATATATATATATATATATATAATATAAAGGATAAAGGATAAAGCTCTCGGCGTTGATCAATCCCTTAGGGATGCGCCATGCATTCGACTTCAATTTCTAACTTCGTTTGAGGTGATTGAATGCATATCTGGCCTTTACAATGACTCGCGGTGGCCTCCCGCTAAACCGAGTCAGTGCTGCTTATCCTTCCAGACAAGTTTGAGACCTATCTGGTACCAATTTACCGATCCCGGAGGGATGGATGGCTTGGTGAGCCATGAGCGCGAGAGCGAAACCATTGACCTCGTGCGACGCAGGGCACCTCTAACCACTGCGCCACATGCGCTCATATATATATATATATATATATATGTATATATATATGTATATATATATACATATATATACATATATATGTACATATATATATACATATATATACAAATTGTCAGATCACATTATTTATATATTATATATTGCTTTGAGCGAGGTCTATGAAAACAGTCGAATGAAAAGGTATCATTTCTGATAGTTATTGGAAAGTATTTTTTGCCTGAAACATTACAAAGAAATCTAGAGTGGTCGAAAAACTTTTACACTCCAGCAGCATCCTAGTCTATCTGATTTTAGTTTATAAACTAAATTTTTTTTGCTTACATTCAAATGAAAACCAGCTGAAATCAATTGCTAATACACGTAAAGACGCAACAAATACTAAAAACTCCACTCCACCTCGACTTTAATCTCTGTCTGTGATGAATGACCGGCATGAACCGGTACACAGGATGACGATGACGATGACGACTCGCTAGGAAGAGTGAGTTCATGGGTTTCTACCGACATCTGACAAAAACCCCGTTAGACAACAGATAACGGAAAAGATCCAACATGACAAATACACTATGTCACCAGATACTGTGGCCAGTTGAAACCGATTCACATGAGAAAAAGACACATCTAAGCAGAGCAAGAAAGTTTACTTCCACCATACACTGTGTGAATTGAAACGGATTCGTACACCAATCAATAATCAACAGGCTTCATTGAATCGATAGCACTCGTAGAATTGTCACCGAATAGAGGCGCAAAAGAATTCAGGACTGCGAGATAAAGGAACAGAGTGAACACTTCATCTTTGGTTCAACAAACAATTATATATCGATTACACTTACAAAAATAGCCGACTATAGAAAGAAAAACAGAAAGAGAGTCGGGTGAATGTGATTGGGCTAATCAATCAATCTAGCATCATCTACATCTAACATACTTCGTACCCATATCTCACTGAGAAGCGGCGTCCATGGCGACAGGCGGTCGTACAAGGAACTCGTCGAGTTCGGGGACTGTTCTCAGCACCTCGCTGACGAGTTCGCATTGCTCTGCCACTGTGCCATGCATTGCATGACTCCGTGAATCATCCTATTCACGATGAAAAATGATATAACCTAGTGATAAGACATATATCGATGAAAAATATGGAATAGAGCGCGAATAACAGTGTTATTGGTGAGTAAATGAAAAAGGCATTCGGGCAGATCAACAGCAGAATTCTTCAACAACAATGATGACGTCACAGAATGGCCAGAGGGTACAGATCGGATCAGATCCGATCCGACAGGGAAAGCGACAACAGGCAACGAGAATGTGAGTGGGTCCACGGAAGAGGGGTGGTAGATCACCACCAAGCTGCCATAAACGTGGGCAACTGGACGACAAAACAAATCTATGTACAAATGGTTAGTACGCAAAATTACGAACATATCCCTCAAACGCAATGATAACCCTCGAAACGGCTAAAATCTCCAGAGAAAGATAACAATCCAGAATCACTTAGCAGTAGATAGCAAAGGAATGTGAGTGCCTACGCGTTCGCCGTCGATTTGCGAACGCCGCGATCGTACCCGCGACGCCGCGCGCGGACGAGACGGGCGACGACCACGTTCGCAAATCGACACGAAAAATTGCACCGAATGCAAGTTACCGTATTAGTGACAATGAGAACGTCAAGAGGTTGACGAGAGGAGAGGACGACTTTGGGCTTCGCGAGAAATTTTACTGACTTTTTCTTATTTCTTAATTATTTTCCGAGAATCTAAATTTTTGTCTTTATCATCGTGTAAAGCAGCTTCTTGCGATTATTTCGATATACAACATTTATACATTTGATTTGATTTGGACTTATGCCGAGGTCTAAAACGATTGTTGATGCTACACGAGTATCGCTCGAGTTCAAGTGCTGCTGGGACCTTCAGCCCGATAAACGAGGCCTGGGGTGACGGAACAGCTGGGAGAACCCGAGTTTCTGATCGTTTCAGGTGATTCAATGCTGTAAATAGAGGTTTGACGAACAAGCAAGTAGGCGGCTGCCCACAAGAAAGTCTTAGCAGCATTTGAACTCAAGTGGTACTTGTTGTAGCATCAACAATCGCTTTTACTCTCGGGACAGGCCCATCTTAGAGCAAATTCATAAGTGTTATATATCAAAATAACCACAAGAAGCTGCTCTAAGCGACAGTAAAAGCGAAAACTCAAATGCGTGGGAAAAAACCCAAAAGTCCGGAAAATTTCTTGCCAACTCAAGGACATCGAAGGAAGACGAGTAAGAAGAAAGGCACGTGATCACAAGGAAAAACTGAACTTATACATGAAACGAGTAGTGTACATTTCTTCGAAATTAATCGAGATTATCTAATTAACGTAATAATTCCAACAACACTAACACTACGAAACATAAGCTACTCGGTGAAGCGGTGTCTACAAGGACAACGATGGCTGTAGAGGTGAAGGTAATAGAGTCGCCTTATTTCCTGATAGTTTTATGGAGAAGGAACGAATTGCAGAGAAGATGGACGACGGATCTGGTCCAGCACTACGCCTCGGTCATTTGTGGCGAGGTCGGTTCCTTGAGCGAACCCACCTGATATCCGTCATTTTTCACGGAATCGCGTTCGCTCGACTCACCGCCGTCATCGGAGGGCAGTCGGGGTGTGGTGTCGCGCCGAGCGGCGCCGTTTCTTTCGCTATTCCGTTTGTAATAGACGCCCTGATAGTTTTTTGCGTGACGGTGCACCATTTCTTGGCGACGGACTGTTTGTTCCGTAGTTTGTATTCGACTGCGGAACCGGCCACCGACGTATCCGCTTGGTTTGCGTCGAGTGCTATTGCCAGCCGTCGATACGAGAGGTCGTTTCGCCAGCTCCGTTGGCGATGTCACGCGGTGATCCGGATGTCATGCGTTCTGTTTTATAGTAGGCCTGGTTATGAAAGACGCGACCATATTCACCACTGACGGTGCAGCTGAAGCTTTCATAGTCGATAACGGCGACGTCTTTGTTTCGCACGGCGACGGTACAACGATCTTTTTTCGAAGAGGCGCTGATATCATTGCTCTTGTCCACATCGTCATCATCGATGAGCTGTGGTTTTGAACGATTTTTACCAGCAACGATGGCGGCCAAGGTAGCCGCTTTCTCCGGTGATCTGTACGTCTCCTTGATCGTATGGATCACAGAATCTTCACGCTTCCCATCTGCATGCAAACCAGTACAACTTTGCTCGGCCTGAAATATGAAATTGTGTACAATATGAAACATCACAGAAGACAACACACAGTATAGATTTTTATAAAATTATTTGTTGTTCAGTAAGTTTCGCAAACGGTGGAATTATTAATGATAAAAGATATTAGGCCCTTTCATAAGCTTTGCCATTAGAGTATTTAACGTCACATTTGTTAACCACGACTACTTAAAACTGCATGATTTTGGTGTCGTTTATTGTACGATTTATTGCGAAAATATTGGTTAACAATTTGCCTATACTTGCTTTAGTATGAAGCTGTCAAGAAAACAAATTCGTTTGCTATTCTGTACGAACGGCGCGTAGGGGAAAATGCTAGTGAAGCGGCAAACTAGTGGAGCTTGAGGCGCTGATAATGTTGCAGAAAGAATGGCAAGGAAGTGGTTCATGAAGTTCAAAGCTAGAGAGAACAGTCTGGGAAACTCGTCAAGCTCGGGCCGTCCACAGGAAGCTCCATTAATATGCGCATTACTTCGAAAGCATTTTCCCTTGCGCGCCATTAGTGCATGGGTAGCGAGCGAATTTGTTCCCAAGACAGCTCAGTTTGAAGCAAGTATAGCAACTTGTTAACCAAAATGCTGGCAAGAAAAAACGCATTGAATGACAAGCCCGAAAAGAATTGCGAACAAACATCCACAAACAAACAATACAACGCCACACAAACAAATAAACAGAAGAGAACTAAGGGGTCTAAAAAAATCAACACAAAAGAGAATAAAAACTCTTCGTATTTACCGGTTTAAGTTCCAACACATAAAAATCTAAAAAGATAAGCTAAGTCATAATTCATAGCATAGACACCAATCTTCTTACAAAAAATTAGTTTGCCTACACACATATCAACTAACGTGGTTAACACAATCGTACCCACTCGCGCTCCAACAAAATTATATTGCGACTTAAATGACACATAAATCGCAAAAGCATACCAATACACAAAGATATACACACATCATGTAATTCAAAAATCAAACTAAACACAACATTCCTTTAAATATCTGTTACTCTTGCGTACCGCCTACGTTCCTTTCAAGTGCGTTGACTCACACAATTACTTGCTTGTAATCTTTCCGGGACGTTCCTTCCGGCCCCCTTCGTGCTGTGGCTGCGAGTTTGCGCAAAGCCAAAAAAAATAACAATAAGAAGAAAAAAGACATTCAAGGAACACAGAAAAGGAAAT